>JAECUM010058854.1:0-21416 GCA_016617855.1 Megalonaias nervosa | reverse complement strand
CAAGTGGTCTAAAGCGCTCTTCGTTACGGATCACTGTCATCTCACCTCTGTCTGCGTGGGTTCGAGTCTAAGATTCGGAGAATGTGGATATGTGAGAAAGCTTGCCAGTAGCTTCTCGTGGGTCGGTGGTTCTTTCCGCGGATTTCCCGGTTTCTTCCTCCACCATTAATACTGGCCGCCATGTATAGCCTATCGTGTGCTGAAAAATGGCGTTAAGCCCCACAACAACAACAACAACAACATCATTGAGAATGTCTTTACATAATCCTGATTGATATTTCTTTTCACGATTATGTCATATATTTTGACATCGGAAGATTCTATTTTATTGGGAAGATAACTAGAGTACGTTAAACTCCGGTGTATCATTTGTGCTCTTTAATTTTCATAATAATTATACAACTTTTCACATTTGCTTTACCATACAGAGCTATGAAATTATCACTTTAGCAGCTTTGAGCATGTTATGACGTTTATGAATTTAACTTTATAATGAATCATTATCGTTATAAATTAATGATACGATTAAAGGCAGCTTGTATCCTTCATGGAATACATTTCTTTGGTTAAAATTAGTAAGACGTCTGTTGGCAGACAATTTTTTCACGTTGTCGGTGTTATACCCCTTAGCTCAAAAACTATTAGTTACTACCTCTGTTGTAACTAATTAACTAACTAAATAGCTAACTAATTAACTAACTAACTAAATAACTTACTAACTAACTAAACTAAATAAAATTAAACTTTCTAAGCAACTAGCAAACCATCTGCCTACTTACATAACTTACTAATTAACTAACTTATTTACTTTCCTACTTACATTTATCTATTTATTTAGTTTGTTAGTGCACTAATTACGTTTGTAGGTTATTAATGTAATCGTGTGTTTTATTTATAAAAAGTTTATCTCGCATCATTATACACTAATTTCTATATCTTGTATTTCAGAGACATATTTCCACAGGGTGATACTACAGAGTGGGTCCGCTCTTAGTTCTTGGGCCACGTCAGTAAATCCGGTCCTGTGCTCCCGCAGGTTGGCACAGAACATCAACTGTACTGGATATATTGATACATCAGAACAACTTCTTAATTGCTTGAGGAGTAAACCATTGGAAGAACTTGTACAACATGTCCCCTTGGCTCCGAAGTACTACTCGTGTTTCGGCCCTCTGTTGAATAGACAAGGATTTAATACATTGTCCTTGCGAGGATTAATGAGAGATAAAAAGACGCGATTTGCAAAAACGCCGATCATTTTCGGAATCACAAAAGATGAGTCCTATTCCTTTTTCACGGAACGAGAAATACGTGATGGCATAGATAAAGAGAGAAGAACTCAGATACTCAGAACATTTGTGCACAATATGTACCAATACCACAAACAGGAAATATTTGATATCCTAGATCACGAATACTCCACGTGGGACAGAGCTGCAGACGATGCAACGAGGAGAAATAACTTAATTGACCTGCTTACCGATGGACTTTACCTTGCCCCCTTGATAGAAATGGCACAGGAACATTCTAAACATAATGATACCTATCTGTATGTTTTCTCATATTCAACTGCTTCAGAAAATTATCCTAAATGGGTCAAAGGGGCCCACGGAGATGAGTTGCCTTATATTTTCGGTGCACCCTTGGTCGATGGAACATCTCCGTTTCCACTGCAATATAATAATGCGGAAAAGAGCTTGAGTGAAAATATGATGCGGTTGTGGACGAACTTTGCGAAAACAGGGTACGTTGTGGTAAGTCTTGCTTGTATATAGTAACAATATTAGACGCACTTTCCTGCAAAACATCTCATATTTCGGCATTATGTTTGTAACATTGGACAGATAATAAATTAAAACCCTTCTTTTGAATCTGTTTAAATCTATCTTATTCCGAACCGATTATCATCGTCATTGTTTGAGCTCAACAAATGTCATGTGATGATTGACATGTCCAAAACATATTGAAAATATAAAAAGTCATGACCATCTGGATAGAACACAGAGAAAGAATTTGTCAAAAAATGATAAAAGGACTAAATATTTGTAAAATGCAATAAACTTGATATGAAGAAAGCATTTGGGGTTGAACTGGAAAGAAGGGGATTAAAAGCCAGGATGAAGATTTCCAGTTAATTTAGCATTAATACTTGCAAATAAAAAAAAATGGTTAGACATTCTAAAGAATAACTTCATGCCACTGAATTTCCTGTCTCAAATTTCTACGCCGTATTTTGCATATATTTAAATAAAAGTCCTTTTAAATATGAAACAATAAATAGCACTGCTATCTTAAAAATCTACATCGCCACCTCTTAGAATTGATATATCTCCAAATCGGAATCTGCCCTTTCTAAACAATACTCCATTACCGAAAGACGTTTAACAGTTTTTCATATTTTCTTTGTCTCTCTGAATTCAGGTATCTACAGATTAAAAATTCTAGCTCTTCCGTGCGTTGCAAACGATACGAAATCTGGTATATTTATAAATAAATTCGAATACGATACGACTTAAATATCGAATACGATACGACTTAAGACATGTTTAAGACTTTAATCGAGCATCATGACCTTTCACAAAATGTTTGCGATACAAAAAAAATGTTTTAGAGGGGTTTAGTAAGGATGATTCACAACCGAATCATCCCGAAAATGACTTAAATTATTTCAAGGACATACATTTAGCGTTATTTTTCATACAAAAGTAAAGCAAACAAAGTGATTTTCGGTTCTAAATCGAATCAAAATTTAAATCAGTCCCTCATTTCAACTTTACTTCCTCGAGTAACTGCTGCAACTTCTTGTAGCGTGCCTTATGTAAACTCATGGTGTACTTGATGTAACTTCCCATGGTGTACCTGATGTAACTTCCCATGGTGTGCCTGATGTAACCGTTTTGTATTTTTGTATATTTAACTTCCCATAGTGTGCCATGATGTATCTTCCCATTGTGTGCCATGATGTAACTACCCATATTCTGCCATGATTTACATGACGAAGAAGGAACTGTATTGCTTGTTCGTCAAGAGACAGGTATTGATAACACTTATTTTGAACTTAAGAAACAAACCCGGTTTCAGTTGCATCATGATCTAATAGTGAATCTATAGAAATTTGGAACCAAAATATAACATTTATTTTATTTCAATATATAATCCTTTACCGGCAAGAAGAAAAGGTCTCAGTTATTGGAAAAATGTCACAGAGATTAATTTGTCCTGTAATTTATTTGTCAACTGATATTGAATCCAAGAGTGGTTCATGGTGTAATCTATCAAAGTTTCCCTAAGTATTTCCTCCTAACAAATAAACACACACACACACACACACACACACACACACACACATATATATATATATATATATATATATATATATATATATATATATATATATATATATATATATATATATATATATATATAGAGAGAGAGAGAGAGAGAGAGAGAGAGAGAGAGAGAGAGAGAGAGAGAGAATTCATTCCTAGATAAAATGTTTCTTCTGTTAAAACGTTCAAGTTCAATTTCCCTTGCCGAGTTCCTAATCGCTATATATAAAACTGCTTTGCTATAACATTCCATCGTTACACTGTTTAATTGTCTATAGCATTTGATTTGTGCTATGCGTCAGATAAAATGAGCTCAGTTATAACGCTATTATCACAGCAGAAGCCAAGTAAACAATGGCGTTTTGTAAATAGCAAAGACGGAACAAAGGCGCCACCTAACAAAGGTGCGATAATCACACATCGTTCGTGATCTCTAAACAAATTAATGCGTAACTAAAGCGCCAGGTAAGAAAAGCACGATAAACATACTAATTCATGAACCGCAATTTATAACAACGAGTTCCTATTCAATGCAATTACAACATGAAAAGAAATGGCTTTTAGTAATTTGTTAACCAGATAATTTAGTATCTTTTTCAGTTCATTCTATACATGCATGTTGAATAATTGAGTACATATTAATGTTATCTCTGTCATGTCAAAAGGAGTCATCGAAATACTTGGCGGGCATTGGAAGCTAAGTTATGGGTGAAATGTGTTTAATTGTCTGCAGTCAGTATGATTTATGGTGAATGGCATGATAATTCCACAGGACGTATTTCACATTTACGGCAGGATTTAGTGGGCAAACAGAGGATAACGATGATGATGATGATGTATGGTAACGACGATAACAATTTTTCGGATTATGCTAATTCCGATAGTAACATTGTCACATCTGCGATGACAAATATTGAAGCTTTTGTTTGTGAAATTAGTGATAGCCAGGAAACGACCGATTTTTCCGGATATTAGACTGTACCTCCTGGCTCAGAGTGACACACCTGATAGTCTTTGTGAGCAGCATTTGCATTTCACCGAAAAATATATCCAAAAAATCTCAGATTAATAAAAAACAGATGACTCTCTCTTTCTCTCTTTCTCTCTCTCTCTCTCTCTCTCTCTATATATATATATATATATATATGTGTGTGTGTGTGTGTGTGTGTGTGTGTGTGTGTGTGTGTGTGTGCGGTCACAAGTCATTTCCCTAAATTATTAGCAACGACGTGACGCGTTTGCATACAGCCACAACACAAACGAGTGCCACACTCAAATATATTTCTTCTTTGAATGTCCAGGAAATTTGCAGACACAAATCTAATCTCTGCCATCAAAGTTCTAATCATATTTTGTGTATAGCATTCAAACTTAGGTTGGTAGAAATTTTACACATTAATTAATGCAAGCATGCTATCGTAATTTCTTTTATCTCGTCGCACTTTAAAAGCAGGGAGAAAAAAATCACGTTTTCAAATTTGAATGAACAATTCAAGAAAAAAAGAGAAAAGAAAGAAAGGAAAATAATAATTGAATTTATTACATGGTTTTCATAATATTAAGTATACATTATTCGAGAGACCGGTACGCAATGAACGTCTTTATAAAACATTTGGGGTTCTTTTAGATTATAAGGCACAATGACAAACAATCAAATTACACTCTTCGATTTTAAATGGCGGGTGAGATTCTGCTTTAAAAATAAAGTTACTTTGCACAAGTAACAGTGGTGCCGACAGATTTAACCTTGACCAGCAGACTCTTCCTTTTGTTGATCCGCAGGCTCAAAGCATTACATGTACACAAATCGCCGCTCCTTTCCTAACCCATGCCATTTCTGCGAGGTATGAAAATAAGCAAGACTTATTTACAATACCATGTAAGTGAAACTCTCTATTCATCTTTTATAAATATGGAATAAAAACTGTTTTTGTTAAGGATTATATGTACTCCTTCCGTCAAATATCCATAGAAAAACACTTCTGTTCCTATGAGACCAGAATGTGTCAAAAGCTGTCATTATGATACTTTTACGATTTGTTACAGACCATAAGTTGTATCAGTCTCATCAGGGACGTCACTTTTTTAAACTACTAATAGTACCGACACTTTTGCCGTCTATTAAAAGAAAAACAGTATGTACTCGCTTGTAAGTGGGAAAAATTTGCAAACAACATAGGACCTGACTTGACATCGCATAATACAAACAGTCTATGTTGTTGTCCTGATTTCTCATAGTAAAGTGCAATGACTCAGATATACCCATGCAATGTGCGACGGCAGATATTGGTCTCAGCAGTTTTTAGTTGGAACCGACTTATAAATCGAGTAAAGGTATTATAGAGGAAATTAGCGAAGTATCAGCCACTCATCCATGAGTGCCAGCAGATTGGATGGAAGGTCTGGAATCTACTGGTGGAAATAGGATGCCGTGACTTTGCATCACAGACCTTTTGGCATGCCATGGGAGTCATATGATTACAGGAACTAGCCGCATAAAGTTAGTCCCCAAGGTCGGCAAACAGGCCAAGAAAGCCTCAAACTGGAATTTGCAGAAGAGAGAGAGAGAGAGAGAGAGAGAGAGAGAGAGAGAGAGAGAGAGAGAGAGAGAGAGAGAGAGAGAGAGAGAGAGAGGAGCGATGGAAAAGCTAATCGTGGAAAAGCTAATCGGAAAAGCTAATCGGTTCCCGGCTGAGACTGATCAACTCAGTCGGGGCAACTCTGTGGAGAGTTGTCAGCCAGCGAAATGCTGTAGAAAAGGGGATTCCCACCTAATGATGGAACCGATTACAGTGCAATGCTTATTCATATATTACAGAGGTGGAAGACATTGATAATATAACTATGTAGACATGAATATGAAAAATCAAATTTTGGTTGTTAGGCCAAATGAGAGCTCTTCGTATAAGCTTCTTAAAACCGTACAACATTGTGGCCAAAATTTGTGTCCGCTCAGTGGAAGTGATCATTACAGAGATGTTTCATTACCTCGCCTTCATTGGGACTAGAATATGTCGGTCTGCCTCTACAGAATGCGGCTATGACACAGAACATTAGAATAGAATTTGTGAGACCAGAATATCCGGTCAGTCACTGCAGGAAGTGGCAGGTAAAAAGCAAAGAAACAACAAAACAAAACATTCGAACGGCTTTATTGGGGCGACCAGAAGTGGTGGTCTGTCTCTGCAGAGTGTGGTCGGGTTCAGAGTAGCTTGGTATGTATATATGTATGTACGCACTCATGTACGCCCGCACGTACGTACATACGTACTTATGTATGTATGTATGTATGTATGTATGTATGTATGTATGTATGTATGTAGCAGGCAGGCAGTCAGGCATCCATCCATCAACATACGTACATACATACATACATACATACATACATGAATTCATGCATGCATGCATGCATACATACATACATGCATACATACTACGTATACCGGTTGCTTACTTTGCACAACCGAGCTTATATACCGGACACTTGCACATCCAAACTTGTGCCGTGTCTTGACGTTCTTCATGAAGGCAAAATTGCTACAAATTACTAATATGCACTCTTGACTTTACAGCGATCCAAACATACCAGAAGAAGAAGTCATTGATAAAGTCAGAGGAAGGAACCGTTACCAAGGGGTTAAATGGTCGAAATATGGCATTCAAACCGAATCAAGTCTCATGTTCGGTGAGGATATAGGTATTTTCTCCATGTTTGCAGATCTTATTTACATTGCCAATACTTACTTTATCCCATTTAAGAAATTATGTTTGAAGATGATGTTATGCCGCTAATACACCATATTGGATACTTATGCAAACATTTCGCCTATAAGACACATACATACATACAAAAACACACACAACTCACACACATGCGCACACACCAAACACACAAACATACACTATATATATATATATATATATATATATATATATATATATATATATATATATATATATATATATATATATATATACATATTGCTTTTACCGGTTATACCGAAAATTTATTTTCGAATGAAAAGATTGAGAATCCTATGTGTAACACAAAAATGTTCACGAACCAGATCCGTCTTAACGTTTCTTTATGTTAGCGTGATGATTTAAATTAAAATTATCTGTGTGTGTGTGTGTGTGTGTGTGTGTGTGTGTGTGTGTGTGTGTGTGTGATGTCAAAAAAGATTAAACCAATGTTTCTTTAGGATGCAATATATAGATTTGTCAAAGAGGCCCTAAAGACTTTACGACCGCATATCCTGAACCAATTGATAAATTAATTAACTTAGGAATTATCCTGGAGGAGGGACGATATAAATGTGGCCAGTATTATCTGAAAACCCCTGTTTGATATTGTCCAAGAAAAAAGATAAGGTAATAACGTTGAGTAAAGATAATGAAACTGATGAATGATACAATGATAATGATGACGACGACATTGAAATATCGAGCAAAATAAAGTATCAGTGTTGAAGATTACTAAACATAAATGAATTAAAGTTGTACATTTAAGCATTAAGATAACGATGACATCTACATTCACCGACCTGCTGAAGTGTAACTAAATGTGGTACAATGAATCAGAAAGAAAAAACAGTGCAAGCACTGCAAAAATATCAGAAGGTATTGCTCAAAATAATAACGTAAACATTATCGAGGAAAATTCACAAAAGCTCCAGGGCATTTGACGCTGTACAAAAGTACAAAATCTGGTTGTATTCAATTTGGCGTAATACTCGGTGTTGGCTCATCTGAGATTATTTGGGCTGACGCAATGTTAGAAGATACTTTATTCAGCTTTTCAAAAGAAGGTTATAATGTTAAAAAGAATGAGCCTGTTTATTTTCAAAGGCTAAATTTACAATTTGGAATCGCTATAAAGCCAACATTTAAGTTCCGCGAAATTCTAAGGTATCGGTTGGATATTGAACTCTGTACCCGTGTACGACATTATGCAAAGATGAGATACAACATCAGTGACTGGAAAACAAACGGCAGCGAGTGAAAAAAAAAAATCATTCAATATTAACGCTAACATTTCCATATATAAACAGTTCAATGGCAGCAGGACGCAATGACTAAAGGTGTATGCTTTTGAACATATGAACTATGCTGTAGAATATGCCATTTCGAAAACTGTAAATCACCTTTGCTTAGGGTTACGTGTTGGTCTAAATACTCGAGACCATGTCTTAAAAGTGATTTTGGAGTCAAATCACATAATCAGCTTTTCAGGGTATGCGGATCTCTTCGCGAATATTATAGTTCTCGTCGACGACGATTTGCAGAATCTATGATTGGAGAAACACCCGACGCTGTTGAGGAAAAATATACAGATGAAGTTATGCGAATGTATAAGATGGACCCTTCACATTACCTTTCATTACCTGGATTGACTTGGGTTGCACTTTCTTTAAAAGCCGAGATCGAGGTCTTATTTTTCACTGATATCGATATACATCTGTTTATCCAGCATTCACATCGTGGTGGAATTACAATGAAAAGCCATCGAAACCCGCGCTCAGACAACATAAACATAGATGCGGTTTGGAATCGTCATGTAAAACAATCAAAGAATACATCAGACTTTGACTCAAACTCTACGCGATTGTGTTTGGACCACACGCCTCCGATCAAATGAAGTTCCACAACGAGTTATTGTTCAAATATTTATATCAGGCATGATATGTACCTGTCTATTCACACACACAGCAAATATGATAGGTCAAAGAAACACCACTTAGGTATATACCGATGTACCAAAGGGTGTCTGTCACCGCTTTACACCAAGCAATGCATATTTCGTGATGGATTTAAAACTTATGTGTTCGGACATAACGGTATTGGCAATAATCTTGTGATTGATGTCATACATTGACATGTAAACGCATTTAAATAGACCTTGCTGGTAGTTTCGTATTTGCTAGAAAGACTTGCACTTCCTCTCGCATAAGTACCATGCTTGTTTTGACGTCTATCCACAGGCGCTAAATGATAATTTATTGGACGTCTTGGAAAATCAATTTAATCTGAAAATACTGGGTCAATAGAGCGACGTTGACCGTCTTCTAACTCTCCTGGTGCATGTAAATATTGAACAAAATTGTTTCCTAGTGGTTCTAACGGTGTTGTTTTTGTAATTAATTTATAAGTAACGGCCAGTGATTTCATTATTTAGTGCATGTATGACTAATGGAAGTCGTATTGCCCATTCTTCACGTGGCTCTGAAACTCGAGATCGCTCTTTATTTTGAGTCCGTGATCTCATCAATAACTACTGCGCGTACTGATGGCCGAATAAACATTTCGCAAGTGTACGATTAAATGGTTTCATGTCTAATACGAAACTATACTTTATGTCTTCCCAACAACATTGCAATATATCCTAGAAAATCTTTACCTGGATCGACTTGCAATAATCATGGCCGTGTTAAAGGTCCGCGTGTATAAATACCTTTATGCCAATCAGCTGTATTTTTTCATATTCTGCTAGGAACATTTAGGGACTTCGGTTAGGGACCTCAGGCCAAAGAGAAAGAAAAACAAACAACATAATTGCAGAATTATTTTCCTCCATGTGAGAACTTTTTAAATCATGATGTGCGACTGATACAGGCCAACAATAACTCTTATCCTGCCGATTCTAACTTGGATTTCTTAATAATGGGCATCATGACGTTATTCGACATAACACGTTATTACATCTATTGAAAGGGATCGAAATAATTCTTCGCAGCTACAATAATTCTAAGACTCGCAAGAGGTGCCTTTACACCTCTTCTTTGATGTCGTTTTTGTTTCTGCAAAATAATAGGAAACTCCACTGACTCTGAAAATCATTTTGAGACATTTTGCTTTAAATAATTGACTCATATGTTTGAGTATTTGACTTGGTTACTTATTATAGTGATGTCTGTGTATATTGTAACTATTACTACGAATTATGTCGGGGCATATTGCCACTTTTAAAGTAATCCTTTATTATTTGTAATCTTTACAATACTAATTGTTCGATATTTCTTTCCAGGCAAAGCACCAAGTATTCGTAGTCACTATCGGGCACGAGAAATGGGACTTTGGCTCCATCTTCTTCCTAAGATTAACACAGTAGACAAGGAAGGAAAGAGGCTAGGAGATAACCAAGACCTTTTATCGAATATGTCAACGTTTGAATCCAGTGATCTGTTGATGACTGATTTCATGGAAGATTTTCCCTCTTCTTCACCCACTCCTCCGGTCACACCACCTTTGAATGATAAACCAGACGGAACTACTAATGACGAAACTGCAACTCAAGATCTAAAACTTGACAAATCTTCTATCAGTCTTCACAAAATGCAGAACACTACTACAACAAACCCAGTCCCGGCCAAAGATTTGTCATTAGCGCTGGGTTTGCGATCCACTTTAACATCTTCCACACCCCTTAGTATAACGGTTTCTGTTGGGTGTTCAGTGCTATTTCTTAACATACTGATATTTGCGGCAGTGTGCTACCAGCGGGAACGCATTCGCAGAGGAAGAGGTGGAGATGGGCCTGTTTTGAATAGGGAAGCCAATATAATAGAGGAGAGGGATCGAACCAAGTCTCAAGAATCACAGGAACTGGCTTTACTTGTACAGGCAGCTGAGCCTTTTAAATCCAATATCAAATTCACCAATGCTTCTAATAATCCATTTACTGACAATCCCCCTTTATGTAAAACTATCAATAAAGAACCACCATCTAAGACGACTGGCTGTTCATACACTTCACTGGCCATGCCTTCGTCGTCACTGAGGCATACCAACTACCCAGCGAACCATGTTCCCTACATAGAAGGTCAATTAGCTTCAAACCGACTGTCAGTTTCAATGCCAGCATCAGCAGATAATTCTGATCGGCCGTCTGGAAAAGAAAGATCGCCTAAATCTGAGCACGGAAAGTGTCTGTCGAGATCTCATCAATCAACATCGAATAATTCAAACACAATAGTATAGTTCACATTTAAAGCGTTGGTTGAATCGTATATTATGAACTTAAGTAAAAGAGAAGTTTTCTTGCTTGCGTGGATGAAACAATGTGAACCAAGCATCTGGAGTGCGCACATGGGTTTTAGAATGTAAATGTATATATATGAATGTAAGAAAATTAACAGCTTGTGTCAGTAACTAAGTGTTGTTAGCATCATTGTTATATTCAGTACAGGTTTTAAAACATATCTATATGCATGTGATAGAGAAGCATGATCAGCATTTGGTGATTAGGTTCTGTAAAAGATCTGCTTTATACAGTTAATCGATTTTGTTAGTACAGGAATGAAAGGAAAATTGACAATTACACATTTGTATTATCAATGCTCTATATAACAAACTTTACTCGGCGTTTGAGAGCCGTCACAATCCTTTGTATAATGGAGAGTACTTGCAAGTGTCTACATCATTTATTATTAACTACATAATTCCTTGTTATGGTACATCTATATTAAATTTTGGTTCTCATCACATCGTTAAGTATAAGAGTCAGGACACAGTAACCTTTTGGAGTACTTTTAAATAACGGAAAACCCAATGCTAAAAAAATGTATAACCTTTACATACGTAATCATTCAATCACATCCACATTGTTATCTTAAGGTGTTGCGATTCAAGCCATTACATTGTCCACTTGTCTCTCAGGATTTTTGTTTTTGGTTCCTGCAAAATAAAAATAAAAATTTCTAGATCAAGAATCAGCCATGTGCTGCAGGTACCTAAATTCAGCCCTATTAAGCACGGGTTGAGCATATAATGTACCGTCTCACTGTACTTTTGTTTCATTATCAGAAGTGTAAAACCAGCATGATGTCATCTGTCCCTACATTCAGCAGAATGTAGGTTTTTAATCAAAGAGTACTTTAAATGCCATGTCACTTTTGTTTTGTTTGTCATCTACAATAATATAAAGACAGTATCCACTCATTGCATGTAGCTTTCGAAAATAATATCTGTCAGTTGAACCAAGAAAACCTATTTCTTCATTCAATCAGCTTTATTCTAGCAATGCAAAACTACACATAAGACTTATTGAAAAGACACACATACATACAACAGTTTCATTAAAGAGAAAGAAAAAAATCATTTCAATGATTCTGATATCTTTTATATTGCAGCTTCTTTCCTTCTTGCATTCACTTTTCTTCCTTTCCGACATGGCAAATGTGAGACCAAGAAAAGTCTCCTGTCATTCTCCTATTTTCACATTATGGGCAGATATGCTTCCACGACCTCTTAAGTAAATATACACGTGTTCAGGACACGAACAAGACTGAAGTTTCCACTTTGATATATTTTCTTACTGACACGTGTTCATTTTGACTGTAACATATTGTATTATTTTGGACACGTGCTCATGACACTAGACCAAGATTGAAATTTCGACTGTGATCTATTGACGCGATAGGTAAAGATAAAATTGTTTTCAACCTCACTGATAAGGCATAAATAAATCATAATTTAAATCATGTGTTTCCGTGTCTTTTTACTTTTGACAATTTGATAGAAAATGATTGGTTTTGAATTAATTCCATTCAAAGTTTTACAGTAGTTTAAGTATGGTTTATATTAAACAGTAACATTTTAGTCGAATATTCATTGTTTCTTTGAAATAAAAGCTCTCCTTATTGATTTTAGGTCTCGTACGAAATGAATAATTGGTCCCTTAATCAATTAAATGGTTATTATCTCACCACCCGCTAGTGACCTTTGTGAGTGCACCTAAGAAAGGTATAAATTAATGTCGTCCTGTATTATGCAGTTCCATATTATGTGTTTCCACATTAAATGTTTGGAACTTGAGATTGCTATCGATTAGATGCTGTCTTTGATACTTATATATATATATATATATATATATATATATATATATATATATATATATATATATATATATATATATATATATATATATACGTTGTGTTCCAGTGATGTCGAAAATCGAAGTGAAAATCCAACTCCAAACACTTCACGATTACTTCAGATGACATAAGCTCTTGGCAAAATTGTAATTTAGAAGCATATTGTATAATCAAGTCATTAAAATGCATGGTGTGCAGACTTTGCCTCAAATCCAAACTATATTTCGTCAAATGTTGAATGTCAAGGCATATGCCCATGTGTGCGGAAACCGACACCAGTATAGAAAAGCTGAAAAGGGCAGATGTATGAATATTACTGAATTCGAACCGAATCCTTAGTGTTCGAAACATATGATAGACAAAATATTTGAAACTAAAATATCTTGGACATAGCAGTTAATGTCCATAACAGATTATAGACCTACAACGTAATCTTAAGTTAAAACATGAAACATTGGGTGCTTAAATTATGTGGATATGGACGTGAAATGCCCTTTGATATTGGAAGGTATTTAAAATTATAAAATTAAAAAATAGATTTTGGACACATAGAAACCTTGGAAATTTAAAAATTATAACAGTTTAAGTCCCTTTTTATAATTTGTATCTGACGTAAATTTACGTAGGTAAAGTGTCATGAATTAGTGGAAGAACGGACATTATTTTGCAAAATTCATTTATAAATAAATCACTGATTGGATGGCTGCTAGTGCATTTCACAGATGCATCTTTTTTTTGTGCGAGCTTTAAATTTGTTTTCTTTTTCTTTGGATGCTTGTTTTGGCAACTGATGAATCCAGGAAAATTGGTACACCAGAAATTTTCATGAATTCACAGCATTCAATGTACATGTAGTACCTCATTTCGACACACCCCAAATTTTTCTGAGTATGAGTGTTATGATTCTCTTGTGTTGATAAATCAGCTATTTAATATTTCATACCTTCTAAACTAAGCTGACCTCAAAATAAAGCCAATCTCGAGGAAAACGATTCATTTGCTTCGAAGTTTTGCCCTCGAATAAAAGAAGCTCTCGCAAAAAAAATCCTGCTTAATATATTGAAAACGTACATTGTGTGCAAATGAGTACAGATATGAAGGGAGACACACGTTATATCTTCACAGAAAAAAAAAATTAAAAATATAGGTGGATATCGTATAGCAAAATCAAGCAGTCATGAATATATGTTACGACTTTAGATACTTACGCTACGTAATAAAGAAGCGAAATGAAAAAGTTTAAGTAAAATCAACTAACAATTTATTTCTCTCTGTTACAAAGTTAATATTTACGAAACACTTAACAGTATTGTGAATTAAATCACCCAAAAATCATAAACGTCCTATCACAAGTTCAAAAGCATTGAATGTTTTGAATGAATTCTAATAGTCTTGAATGTCCTGATTTGCCAATATTCATGAATGTCCTGATGTTCCAATATTCATGAATATCCTGATGTGCCAATAGTCTTGAATGTTCTGATGTACCACAATGATACAATCAATAATGTTTTTGAATGTGTTCTTAATAATTCTAAAATAATTTGTTAATCAAAATGTCAATGAATACTTAGTAATTCCAGTGAATAATTTAAATAAATAATTCTTGTCAAATTATATCTGAAAACAACTGTAAATGATTCCACAGACTGATTTTATATCAGGGGTGAATAACCTGCTTACCAAACCTCTATTTATACATTTTTCACTTGACCTGCGACGTAATATAATGTTCTGGAAAATTGATAATTTCTGACTGAAACCTTCACTAACTCGTAATCAAGGTTAAGTATCGAACTCAGATTCTAGCAAACATTGTGTTTACCACTTATATATCTGACAAAAATCAATGGAAAATTTAATCGAAGCCTTTAGAACACTTATGCAGTCCTATATCTCTCTTTTCTTTTTGGAAGGCAGATGCAACGAATGGTTTCTCTACTTGGACATGCTGCAAAATAATATAGTTGAAATATATTTCAAATTTAAACATGGTTATTAGGTTATTATTATTATTATTATTATTATTATTGTTGTTGTTGTTGTTGTTGTTACAGCGTTTCTTGTACGATTAAGAGTGCAAGAGTTTCTTTAACTTTTTTGCAAGACATATTCGAATATCTATTACATTAGTCCAAAAAATGTGTGTTTCCTATTGTACTGGTTTTAAAATCAGGTAAGTAGTTAGTATTTTTTAAACATTATATATTATATGGTTTATATAATACACCAAACACTTCAAGTACTGAGCTAAACCAGCTTAATTATATGCACAAATCAATTTCGAGAAATTGTTTTAAATTTTTAAAAAACAAAATTTCCGGGGGTGGACGGGTTCTAGGGTCGCAACGAAAAACAGGGACGGTCGGCCGACCGGTAACACACGTTTTTTGGCCTTAGCGTGTATTCGTTGTTTTGATGTATATACAGCCGGCAACATCATATCTTGCAGTTCAATAGGTAGAGCTCGCACTGGACGTATATGACAGTGTGAACTTTGGTGAGTTGCTTTGTATTTTGTTAATATCCGATATAGAATACTAAAAATAGCAACAACTATATATTCTTTAAGTTTAATTATTAGATATTGTTAAGCAGACGTTAAACAATAACGAGTTCTTAAAGGAAATTATGAAAGGATGATATCAACATATTTAGTATATCATAATTAGAAAAGAATTAACTTTTCTCTCAAATTGAATATCGTAATATACATTCTTAATCTATTCGTGGATTAGTTGACTCCTAACTTCTGCATTTTAATTGCAATGAAAATGAAGTCAGAAGAATGCTATAAAACACTACTTGTTGACGAGAAACTTAATAGATATTGTATAACAGAAGAAAAATCTCCATGAACATCTTTCATCTCTAAATGTTTGAAACTACCCGCAAAATTTATAATCTTTAAATGCTCCTATGGTTGGTTTAGTTGGTTTAATTCTAGGATGAATCATGTTTAATTACCAGCGCAGCTTTTCTTAATAATTTACATTTCTGGGATAGTGTTCAACTTGTTTTCCCCAAAATTTGATTTAATCAATGAATAACAAATAAAATAGTAAATGTATGTCTTAGATAAATTTTCTCCGAAGAGTGTTTAATCGAAAACATCTAATGCTCAGTCTTTTATGTAAGCTCATTAAGTAACATTAGGTTTAAAAGGAACCTAATATTTTGTAATTAATGACAAATTTATCACGTACTCTATAATTTATGGCAAGGTCTTGTTATTCAGAGCTCGTTAGTGTTACCAGGAAATACGTTTGGTTTAAGGTTTAGTTGGATTTTCAAAAGAATTACGTTGTTCTTCATGTTCTATAAATTGGCATCAGGTTTCATTTTTATGTCCTATTATATCTTATTTAAAAATCATTATGTCGTACATCTGTTGTGTGAAAACAAAACTTGTTTCTCCCCATGTAATACATCTGCCGTATGTCCTTGGATTAGACTACAAAACCCATTTCGGATGACTAGATTTCATGAAGCTTAATCCGCTGAGAAGCAATTACTTCTATGATCTTTGCTTCGCTTTGCACCTGCTCTCTGCTATCGTTACATTTTGATGGCAGCTCAGACATAACGATAGTCAATAACCAACTGATGTCATAACAACGCATGATTTCTTATTCCCAAAACCTGTAGGAATCTTGCCTAATCTTGCCTGAATTTATTTCTTTTCATCTCTTTATGTACTGATAGACACATACATGCAGAAACAAATACATACATACATACATACATACATACATACATACATACATACATACATACATACATACAGGCATACATACATACATACATACATACATACATACATACACACACACACACACACATACATACATACATACATACATAATACCTATGGTTCGTTTTGGTCCTGATAATCAAGTCTATGGACTGCAGAGAAGGAAAAATAAGAATGACGAAACCACCGACGCTATCTGAACTGAGAATGAAAAACGTAATATACATTTTTCTTTTTATTACCTACCCATTTCATTTTACATGGCTGATATGGTGTTCGATGCATATGTTCAATCTGTGATTCAGTACCACAAGCCTAAAATTTCCGTATCGCAAACCCAGCCTAGAGCTACTTTTACAACTTGAAAGTATTCAAAATCGTCACGATTGTAATTGTAAGAAATGGAGTTATCTACAGTGAAAATGGCCTCTTTTGCCGCTTGGGATAATGGGAGAGTACTGTAAGTAGTTTATGAGCATTACACGGTATCTTAGCCTAGAAATTATAGTTGAGGAGGACAACACTAGTTTGGACTAAATATTTGACAGTGAGTTCTCAGATCAAGCTGGTATGCAGTGTGACACGGACATGTGTGTGTGTGTGTGTGTGTGTGTGAGAGAGAGAGAGAGAGAGAGAGAGAGAGAGAGAGAGAGAGAGAGAGAGAGATTACTTTGCAGCAGAAATCTTGTATTAAAACTTTTAAAAATCCAATCAAGGTAAGAAAGACTCAGGGAGTAATGTCAAGATTCAAGGCATTGTTAGAAATGCCCCATGTTTGATAAAACTTTAGTACATGTTTGATTCCCAAGAAACATTCCACAATGTAAATCGTCTGAAGTAGCAAACAAAGCTAGAATCCATTTCATGTTCAGAGGTTAATAAATATGGGCTGTGGAATTATCCTTTTAAGGAACAAATTTAAGTTGAGGGACTTATAATTTGTCTGTTTAAACTACAGAGGAATCGAATTTGTTTAGTAACTCTCCTGATGAAATTTACAAACATTTGTAACATAGGTTAACGCATCACAGAGTGCAGCATCTCCTTTAATTATGACACAAATTTAGAAGATATACATCTTGTTACACTGTTGATGACACGTTTTGGTTCACATAGCAGGGACTGCATGTTTACGTTTTAAATTCTTGCAACTGTTCAAGTAGGCAATAAAGAGAAGAAAACAGAACAATACTGCAAAACCGTAATTTTCTTGTTAAAAATTACAAAATGAATATTAAAAATCGAGTCTGCAATTTAGAAACAGACCGAATCTTCAATTTCGTACAAAAATATATGCCTAAATTATCACTTTAAGTTAAACGCATCAATAAATTTACTTGTATTAAATGAGAACATAAAACTGAGTCTGAATGTACTGTAAATTAATGAGATTTCTGTGTACAATATAATCTATTTAATTATTGTTATTCTGTGAAATTTGTCCTGATTATCTGTTGAGTGTCTATTCAGTATGTTCCACTTGAGAAGAAAGGAAAATGTCCAGTTGCCTGTGACTACATATTAAATCAATTCGTATGCCCCATACAACATTTTTAAACATGCAACACTAAAGAGCACGTCCATGACTACACTGCAGACAGGCCGATGACGCTTCTGCAGAATATATCTCTAGGTCTAGTTCCAGTTACCTATATGAGAGGGCCTTTCATCAAACGCCAAATGCCTAAGTCAGTTTTTTAAAAAGCATATATTTTTTAAAATAATAATGAATGTATGAAGAAAAAGGGTATATCTTTTGTTCCGAGTCGGGCAAGAACTCGTTTTAGACGACGTTGGAACATAGATCTCGGCCTTGAAGGCCTCGACATTCATACGCCGTATCAATCTCGTTCTTTCTACCCACTCGGATTAAAAAATACATATGTAATTTTGTCTATATATCATATAGTTTCTTGACGATTTCCATGTGCCATTTTATTGTAGCTTGTTCTGAAAGTATCCAGATAAGAAGAACTTACTTTAGAAATGATACTTCAGCTGAATAATTAAATTATCCTGCTAGATAGTTCTAATGGTCTCACTGGCAAGACCATGGACTGAACACTCGAATGTTAGTTTCAGATTGTGAATGAAACCTTTACGAATCTATGCACATTTCTCAACCAGTCTTTAATTGAACCAAAACCAAGATGGAACTGAGAGACAATAATGTTTCAAAATAAATTCATTTATTATTTTCTGATGATCTTCAATCAAGATAGAGATTTCTCTCTTTAGACGAAAGTGTCAGAAAGACTGGGGAAATTAATTCAATTTTCAAATGTAAATTTCATTTGAGATGGTGATTGTTGGCCTTAAAATGTCAAAGATATTAATATTTCATTAATTGATATACTATCAAGGTTCTTTAGGTCTCGATGCGATCGCAGTATTTCTCCTTTATATTTATACAATCATCTAAATATTTATGCCTAACTTCGAATCAATTTACGCCACGGGAAACTGAATTTCTTTGGTAACGCAGATGAAACTCATTTGTCTCTGATATAGTTGTTGCCGAATTAAAAGTGTGCACAAAGGTTCGTTTCTTTTGATATTTCCATTCAGTACATAACATGATGCATCCTGATAAATATAGAAATACAAAACATATTTATAGCTATTTTGCTAATGGATGGAAGGGTCTTAACCTTATGAGATAGCGCTGCAAATGCTGCTCTCGTGTAGAGGTGACGGAGTCATTACTTTCATTGTCACACGCAAGAGGACTCATACATACCTGCATGCGCGTGACTTGATAGTCCATGTTTTTCCCTATTTCCAAGGACATCAAGACAATAGTAGTTGTCACCTGAAATTTTCTTAAACCCGCAAACACTACAAATATTTTTTTCTAATCACCTAATGACCACAAACCATGAAACTCTAATATCACACTTGCATAGTTTTGTTTTGTTTCACATTTGCAGGATTCGACCCGAATATTAGTACTTCACTCCAAGCAATACAAAACACGATCCAAACACCTAATACAGAGATCTATTCCTAACTAAAATTACTAAACAGACATATAAAAAATATCAAGAGAATTCCCTATACTAACAAATTAGGGAGGGACCATATTACGAACCTAATCCGTGTTGTCATAAAGTATCGTGAATACTGTACATTTTGATGGCTACAAAATAGCTGATTACTCGGGTTGAGAAATACCTTCCCAACACAGACTCCCCATAATTAACAAATAATCACTAAAATATAAGAAAGCTATAAACGGAGACGTAAATACAATTAGCACATACCCTCTGTTTATTACACTATGTTGTCCTTGAATGACTGCTCCTGACTTTGCTGGCGATTTTATGCAGACGCAGTTGCTTTTGGAACGATTGCACTATTCATATTGCTTCTTTCACAGTCTTCCATACAATTCACTGGTCTTCTTTCCTCCCGAACGCTTGGTATTTACAGGGAATTTCGAGACCACCAACTTTAAAAAATACATCGTTTTTTTCCATTTCTCTCCGTTTTGGTCCGTCTGGGTTTTAGTAGACTGTTTTACAACTTATGTGATTTACATATACAAGTTTGCCGTAAAATGACATAAATTAGCACGATATCAGATTGAAAATGATTGCAAATTTCGAGCAACACGGTTCTTAGTATAAATCAAGGTATTGACTTAACAGCCAACGATATATATATATATATATATACTATATATATATATATACATATATATATATATATATATATATATATGATATATATATATATATATATATACTGATTATATTGTTTTCAATTTCTTAGCGGTTACATTCAATAATAGCGCACCAGGTACGTCCAATAATAGCTCACCGTACTCGGCACAATTGTATTGTATTCTAACAATCGCCAGTATGATTATAAAACACTGAATGATACACAGTTCACGTTTTGCTGTCTTTATTCCAGGATGAATACAGCATGCGTATGCAAAAACATCCAAACAGTGCACTTCTGGATCGACGTAATGCCCCTGTATTAATGTGCTATCTTTGTCAAAGGTTTTTAACTTTTCTTTGAATACGTTTTGTGTTCAGTCAAGCATCAGGAAAGCGTATATTTATCTCTGAGAGATATATTAATAATTTTGATTGAAATAGAGAATGAGTGAATATATACAAAACGTGGCTCTGTATTTTTGCGGTTATTCACAATCCTGTTTCAAATTACAAGTAACTTCTATTCCCTTTTTTGAGCTTTTATTTTCATTCATACTGTGTAAGTAGATACAATATGTGTGTGTGTGTGTGTGTGTGTGTGTGTGTGTGTGTGTGTGATTTTAATGCGACAGACTGTTTAATTTAAAAAATTAGAACACTACAAAGACAGCATGGTTAACTTAAGTTACCGGCAAGTATACTGAGCTAGTGGGGGAGGGTAACTTAAACATTACTGTGTTTTAATTAACATTGCTACCTACCATAAGATTGGTTTCATCATCCGCCTATCTAT
>JAECUM010058853.1:0-22473 GCA_016617855.1 Megalonaias nervosa | reverse complement strand
ATCATCGCAAATTCAGTATCAGATATTTCACCATCACTGACACACGAAGAAATATACAAAGATAATTTAGAACATGCATCTGCCACTGTATTTAATTTAATCATATAATCGTGCAATTTAGCATTTGTACAGGTATCTATCTTTTTGGTTATAATACCGAGAACTCCAGCAATAATCGTTGATGCTGAAACAATGATGGTTATAACAGTAGGTGCTGTCATCGTCAACATTGATAATAATAATCCTGTTCCAGTAATAACAGCAGAAACCGAGTAAACAACTACATCGATGACAATTATACGTCTTTTGTATTTTTTTATTTTCGTGTTATAATAGTCGATAAAATTATTTAGTTTAGTCAGACGCTCATATGCCTGATTGCATCTGTAACGTTGAACGTCAATACAAGACTGAGGTTGATCCATTATAATTATCTATGTAACTAATTGGGGAATTCACACACAAATTCCAGATGCCACCAGTAACGTCTCGGAGGCATTTCTGTTGATATCAGCGTAAAGATTTCTTTGATGTTCTTGGTTAGCATCACCAATAGAGGATTATGATATACATTTGGTGATAATGAAGTTGCCGCAGTAATTTCCGAACCGTATATAGATAACCTGTATAACCCAGTTACTTCTGCGGTATGTTCGAGTGTGTTATTTTGTGGTGTCCATGTTGATGATCCTGATGCTACTATGTACACGATATTTTTAATTTGTCCGCGTGGAATTTTAATTAGATTAGTTTTTTGAACAATACTAGGTATTCCACTGACAATATCATTGAGTTTTGTGTTAATGTCGGCTAGTTTTATTTCAACGGTTGGTTGTTCCCCAAAAAATTCTTTAATGGGTTTGTTTACATTTCTACGAAAATTTAAGAACGTTTCTACATGTTTGGAAAAAGTAGCACTAAGTGTAGTCATTTCATCACCTATTGTTTTTAACGAAGTTGAAATAGGAATGTTGCTATCGTCTACATATTTCTTCGTTGTAGCATCAAAATCATATTCCGGTGTCCTAAGATTATTAATGCCATTATTATTCATGTTGAGAAATGCACGCATTATACCGCCGTTGGCCAATACGTATTTAGATTCTTGATCGTCGACGTATTTTTTTGTTGCTGCGTCTGTATCTGCGGTTGGGTTTCCAAGGTCTATAATTTTATTTTGATTCATAATAATTGAACCTGTAAATGAATCACCAGTTTTCTTAATATAATCACTGACTGACGTACCGGAATCTTGTATTTTACCCTGATCAGTAAAAGTAACTATATTATTAACAACCGCATTAGGAACTCGTATAAGTACATCTGGTAGTTGTATATTACTGTCTTTAATCGTCCTTCCTTATCCTGAAAAACGACTACTTCATTTTGATCCACACTGGTTATGTTTAATAAATCATCAATTTCATTTCTGAGCTGATCGAGAGTTGCGTATTTAGATAAATCAACTTGCTGATGACCTTTACCACGAGAAGATCTTCCATAAATATCCACCATTATATTTACTAATGTCTGTTTAAATGTGACGTCGTAGTATATTCATGTACAACTTTGTGGGTGGTTTTGTTGATTTTGATATAGCATCAAGTACGTTAAGTACTTCTCGACCACATATTGGTGGATCGGTTAATGTTTGTGTTGGTAATGTTGAATACCATATTGGAGTACTTTGATAGCCGCTAATATACTTTAAGAATTCTTTTGGTGGAGCTAGTCCATATGAATCAAAATAAATAATTCCACGTGGATCAATTGCATAAGCGACCCAATGCGTGCCTGGACCAGAATTTTCATCGAGATTAATAATACCTGTTTCAATGTTATTTGGTTGTTTTGGTAATTGATCGCGCATAAAAACTCCTCTGACGTTTTTTATTTTTAATTTTTTAGCAGCATCTAATAAATCAAAATTGGACATAGGAGATATTAGTAAACTGTCCCTGGTAATCTTAGGCCTTTTCCGTACCATGAATGTGGAGTCCCTGGTAATCTTAGACCCCTTCCCTTTTTTTTGATTCCCTTTCCTGTTGCTTTCTTTAATGCCATTCCAGCAGCGGTTCCAACAGCGCCTAATGCAGCTGCTTTTGCAACAGCTGGGGCTGCAGCGGCTATTAATGCTGGTATAGCAGCAAGAAGTGGAAATATACCACCCGTCTTAATAATATCTTTAATGGCACCCGCAGAAAGATTAAGTTTTATACCTTTATTTGATTTTTTGGCTTCATTGAAATGCCCGAGCTGACGTTCTGTAAGAGATAATTTATTTGAACCGCTCATCTGATCTTTCTTTAGCGATATTTTTAATCCACAGTTATTTTTTGATGCTGATTGTATCCTTTTAATCTGACCAGGAGTCAGACTAACACTAACGTGATTATACGACATTATAATATTCATAAACGATCTAATTACATGTTTTCTACTGGAGCATCAACTACTCGCATTCGTCCACCAACACCTTCAAGTAACATCGATTTATCGCTGAGTATGACAGCAATTGCTCTGTAATTAGGAATATCTACAATATTTCTGTTAACACGAGCTCGAAAATGTATATCAACTACTGACTGTCTGGCTAAATCTAAATGTTCGAGCGAAAAGTAATAAATTGGATATAGGGTTGTAAAATCCAATTGTGATATTTGTAAACCAGTATCAATATTTTGATCACGACCCATGAACGTCATTAGACGATGATATGCACGTGCTACATGATTTTGATCGAAATTCAATAAAATATCTTCGGATGGTTCTTGATGGCCATTTATTCTTAAAGAAACTTCGGAAACACCAAGATTGTCAAATATCATAATACTAAGATTTTGACTGTTTACTCGTGCAACATCTTGAAATGCAATAAATATATGTCGTGGTGCGGATATTCCATGTTGAGAGGCTATTTGCCATGTAAATAAACCATTAATTGCGTTCTGAACAGCATCTGTGGTCATTGTTAACCATGACAACGCTGATTTACCACCTTGATTCATAAAAGAGAGTAGATGTTCTTCTTTAGGTATTGTTGGAGTCATCACCGGCATCCATAATGAAAGTTTTGTCAGAATTACTCTACCAGGATCAGTACCAGCGGGTCGCCAGATTGCATCATCGTCGGTTGCTTTTCGTACAAGTACAACTGTATGCTTAGCTCCGAAAATGACTTTTCTGACATTTCTGCAAAATCCAAAAATATGTGACAGTGGAATGGCACATGAAAATACTCTTCTTCCACCACGCAACATTACTCGACGTGATCTAAATCCTAAGTTAAAATCTGAATCTACATTAATAATCATACTTTGTACATCAGCATCGGCGTTTCTAGCAAAATTTCTTGGCCGTCTTATTTCATATTGTTGATACTCTGGAGAATTAAAAGTATCTTTTACAAACATCATTGACGGGCCAGCCGATCTTGAATAATCGTCGCTGTATCTTGCAAGGCCAAGTATTGTCGTTGCAACGTCAACGTCTTTCTGAATTGATTCAATATTTTTACCATCAATCATATACGTAGCACTATCAAATAACGCCATACTACCATTATTAACAAAACCGACACTAACATCGTCTACATATGCTACTGGTGCTGCAGGAGCAGCGTTATTTAAAATTTCACCTTCTACTTCAATAAAAGCCTCAGCGGGTAGGAAATACCTACTTGTATCCTGAACTTGTAGTTCAATTCGTCCACGCTGATCTGGAATTCTAGCGTCATAAGAATAATATTGATAATCACGCACAGACTCATCTTTAAGTACTGGTGCGCCCATGTCAAATGCTGGATCAGATATTCGCTTAAACATCTTTATTATATTTATTATCGTCTAAAACGAAGACCACTTCGGGAAGTGAGACCACTTCCTGCTATCAGACTAGCGGTTATATTTTTTTCTTTTTCTGACATTGGTACATCAGCCAACTCTGCTAGTTTTTGATTAGCAACTTGATTTATTATTTTACTGACATTTGCAGGCATTACTTCAGTACTAGGTAATTTTACAGGTTGAGGTTTTCGTCGTATTAATCGTGCTAGCCTATCTTTAATCGCTGAAAATGCTTTACTAGTAACATTACCCATAGCACCAATACCTTTTTCACGAACAACATCAATAGCTTTCATTCCCAGCTGCTTTGCGATCGGTATTGCTTTTGGGGCTATCCTTCTAAATAGACCCTGAACAACATCACCTAGTCCATCCCCGTAGGTTGTTTTATATACTGGTAATAGTGAGTTTATTGCCCTGACCATGGTTGGTCCACGTTGAGTAATATGTACGATCATTTTATTATAGTAATTGTATTTAATTACGTACTCAGTCGCTGTAGTAATCATCGGCAATTTCATTAATAAGAGACTGATAAACATCAACGTCCATGATACCGCCCGTAAATAACCGTCTGCAAATATCAGCCGCTTCATTAATTATTTCTGGAGAATTATTACCAGCTCGTTTTCCTCCGATGAGAATTTCTAGTCGATCAACATCAGCAAGAATGCTGTTTGGGCACAGAATAAAATCATCTCCAGTAGAAAAACCTTTTCCAGTAGGAGGTTCTTTTCTTCCTCAGTCAATTTTTCTAATTCCATTTTCCTCCTCCTCGATTCTATTCCACTGAACCCCGAAGTTTTCAGAGGAGTAATTCCTGCAGGACGTGGTGATGGTGATGGAGATGGTTGTTGTGGTGGTGGTGACAATTTTAATGGTTTTATAAATCCACTTAGTTGCGATAATGGAGTTTCTCCAGGTTTGTACTTTAATGGTGATGGAGTTTGTGGTTGTGATTCCGATATTGTTTGAGGATCTGGTTGTTGTGATAATATATCTCCAAATAATGGATCTTCTTTAGCTTTTTCGACTTGTCTCATAAAAGTTTCAAAATCATTCTTATATTTATTAGTGATTCTAGATATACCACGAGATTGTCGAAATATAAAAGGAACCCAATTTTTTTCAGAAATATTAATGCCTGGATTTAATAATTTATCATGTTGCGAATATCCTGTTGCAGCGACCGCAACATCGTCTGCTTCAAGTAGTTTACGACCATATTCGGTTAATTGGGATGGTTTTTGTTTTGACGTAACAAGATCCATTACGTCACCGACCTCCTCACGAACTTTGTCAATACCCTCAAGTACTTGTTGTACTTCTTCTTGTAATTGTGGTTGAGCAGCAGCAATTTCAGCTGGAAGTTCTCGTAGAATCTTTTTTGTTTTCTTAGTTCTTTCTGCTATTTTTCCAGTTGCCTCTGCAATTTTCTCAGATACTGGAAGAAGAGGTTTAGTTGTCTCTGTAATAGGTTTAAATAATTGTTTTGTATCCTCTTCAAATTCAACATGAGATTCTTGTCGTTGTTGTAATTGTTGCTTGACAGCTTCACGAACAGGTAAATATTTTCTAATTGCTTCTAGTCGCTCTCTTGCTAATCTAGCTGAATGAGGTTCTCCGATGACAACCATATTAATAATATTTATAATAATTATTTAATTACAGCAGCAGGCAGGGTGAACGACAAAAATTGAGCGACCCGGCGAGTAAACTAAACGCATTATAACATAAAAAACAAAAAATCAAAAATAAAATAACAAAAATGAGCTAACATTATCCGTTTTGGTAATAATAAAAGTTAGGAGGTTAGGTTTAGCGTTATTGACCTTTTTTTTTCAGCCCCTGTAGGAACCTTTATTTTATGAAAAACTTGCTCGAAACCAATTTGTAGGGTTCACCCTGCCTGCTGCTGGAGTTCATTATGACTTGTATTGTTGGAGTACAGTTTTCCTTAACCATACAATGGCCATTCAGTTGCTACAGTAACCACATTTAAGGAGTTCATTACGGCTCACATTGCCAGAGTAAAATTTTCCTTGGTTACTGTTTGAAGTTCTGAAGATTCATTTGTCCCAAGATTCCAAACTATGTTTGCACAAGAGCTCTATTTTCTGGACACTTTAGCCCAAAATTATATTGTTTCTAAGGTTCACAAGTTAGAAGAATATAGGGGTCAATAATCTGAAGGTTCATTGATTGGAGGGTTCATAACTTTGAAGGAATGGTCTATTAAAACAAAAAATGCTACGAATACAAATTTAAATTAAACATTATCTGTATTATTAAAGTAATATCACAATTACATCATGTATTTTTTCAGCAAATACATTTCTATTACGTTTGCAGTCTGTCATAAAAGACAATGAGGCAAGGTCACAAAATGGTGCACAACTATAACAAAACAAAAATTAAAAATATTTTAAACTGTAATTAGTTATGGAAAAAGATGAAGGTTTCATATCAAAGGCAAGCCATTTAAAAAAATTATCATTTTAGTTTATAATAAAATCATTTTATAGTTTGTCCAAATTTGCAAATGACTTTCCAATACAAACTAGAATATGTCTAATGGAAACGAAAGTTCTCACACCTAGGTATTCAATGAAAGAAATGTTTGTTCTATTAAGGAAATGTTTCCTGCAATCACTCATGTGGCAGAGGTATCTTAGCAATTCAGAACTATTATTTAATTGTGTGTTTAAATTACTGAACTATCAAGATGGCCTATTTTTAGTTAGGGTGGTTTCTTGACAGACCACTCTCCTTCAGATTTTCAGATAGCATCATTGTTCATTGTATCAAGGTAACAAGTGCATATAAGAATGGATAGTTTCAAAATGCCTTTCTGTCTGTGATTGTTTAAATCTTTTGATTGTATAATTTTCAAATAAATGAGAACCATCATTTCAGCAAAACACAAAAATAATACTTTACAGCATTTACTTTTTCCCCAAATACTGATCACATCATAAACTGCTAGTGGTGGGTTTCATATTTTAATACTGAACATTAAACACTGGACCCATTCGAATAGATTATTTTATTGCAGTACTAAAAATTATTTAGTACTAAGGAAACCATAAATGATCCAGCACCAATTATTGCATCTTTAACACACAAAAAAGAAGAAAAACAAGAAATTAATTATGTCACATCATACCTTCATTTTCAGGATCAGTGCAGTCACATACCCTATCAGCGAGCACTGTTGTCAAAATGGCTATAGGCGTCTGCAGGAATTTTTCCAGGGTGTGTATTGGGGGATCCATAATTAGTGTGGGGTTTGTTCAAGCCAAAATCAAAATTAAAGGAATAGGAATATATATATATATATATATATATATATATATATATATATATATATATATATATATATATCGTTAAATAGGATTCTATGCTCTTAAACTAACAGAAAAGCAAAGCCCAACAAGTTTAGTTTAATTCAACAGATAATGTATTCAAAATATGGAAATCTAAAAGGAATTTACAGTATTGTGAATTAAATCTCAAATAACCCTAAAAGTTCTATGACTATCACAAGTCCAAATGTATAGAGTGTTCTGAATGAATTCCAGGTCTTGAATGTGCTGATGTACCTATTGTCTTGAATATGCTTATATACCAATAGTCTTAATGTATGACAGTGATATAATCCAGAATGTCTTTGAATGAATTCACAATAATCCCAAAACAGAGTTTTAGTCCAAAATGTCAATGTGAGCACTGTAACTTCAATGAATAATTACTCTCAAACTATATCAAAACACAACTAAAAGTTATTCTACAGAGACTGATGCTAAAATAGGAATGAATAATTGTTTACTTCTTCTACTCTTCATACAGACTGTAAACTTATGAGACAATAAAATGGAGGCCCCAAGTGGCCGAGAGGTCTAAAGAGCTCACCGTTACGGATCATTGCCAGCTCACCTCTGACTGCATGGGTTCGAGTCTTGCGTTCGGGCAGTGTGAGTATGTGAGAAAGCTTGCCAGTAGCTTCTCGTGGGTCGGTGGTTCTTACCGGGGTTTTCCCAAGTTCTTCCTCCACCATTTATACCGACCGTCATGTATAGCCTATCCTGTGCTGAAAAATGGCATTAAACTCTACTACAACAACAAGACAATAAAATGGAAATATTGATAAAATTCGTAAACCAGATCAGGTCTGTTTACTTAAATTTTAGCAAACAACCTGACAAAAATCAGGTAGACCATATAATTTCCAATGGAAAAATAAAGGTCCTGAACTCAAATCCAAGTAAACATGTTTACCAATGATCAATACAATCTAAAATCTTGGACAAAAGCTAAGCACACGATGTAGATAAACGTAACGTGTACGCAGGAAAAAACATCGCAAATGAAGCTTGAATGCCTATGTTGGCGTGTCTGTGTTGACTTGTTCAAACTGCTCATGTGCGACATGTATTATGATAAGATCAACCGAAGTACGGGGACATTAAGATGATGTGCTCGTACACTGGCTCATTGTTGATGTCATTCATAACCGATGACAAACCAAGTAAAAAAAAAAAATGAATTTGATACAAGCATCTGCGAGACCACCCACTTTTCAGCAATGAACATAAAATGATTTTGGGGAGGTTCACGGATGAACGTGCCGGTAAACCAATTGCGGAATATGTGAGGCTGCGATAGTTGTTGGTGGCTCCCAAAGCATCTAGAAGGCGAAAGGTGCCCCTGGCAAGATTGCACCAAAAGATTTTGGGCACGATATATATGTGCTCAGGTGGTAGACACGAGCTTAATGTTGAAAAAAGCAATAATCTGAAGGAAAAAAAAATTATACAGTGACAAAATGACATCAGATTTCCCCCATTACCCTTTCTGACATTGGACCATGTCTATCATACTATAAAAGAGACAAGGTAAGTAATTCGCAAGCACTTTGTTCCACACCTGACCTTCTATCTCCTGTTGATTACGGTTGTGTCATAAAAGGTATTAAACGAAACAATAAGATCAAAAATAATGGCTCATTTAACAGATATATCCAATTCCGCGTGCTACATGGACTTGCTTGTGTTGCGAGATCGAAGCAAGCAAAATTACCAATATTACGCATACGAAAATACAGACGAGATGTGTCAGCATAATCTCGGGTTCATTACAATCTCGATATTTTCTTCTTTGCGATGCATTTTTTTAAAGTGCAAGAAATGCTTGTACAAGACAACGATGCAGCAAACGGTGCCAACAACAAAGTTGGATTTGTCAACAACAGCATCTTTCACTATTTAGCAGCACAGGCTATCTCATTGATGGAAAGGAAGTCAAAGTAGCCTAATTATTGACAATGTCGACGTTGCTACAGCAATTCTCCGACTCGCCCGTTACAGTGACGATCACGCAAGGTCTGCTAGTATGTAGCTACGATGTCGTAGCCTCAACTTGATTTGTTGTGGTTGAGGCTACGAACTGATCCCATATCATGTAATGGAGCAAAAACAATCATCACTAAAGTCAGAAAAACAAATAGTGTAGAAATCTACTACATAAGTATAATCATGTTGTGAAAGAAGTTTGGCTTATTATGAATTTATTAAGTCCTTACACGATAAAATAAATTGGCATGGTTACACTAACCTCACCGTGTCTGCCATGACAGATAACGCAAGACTCTCGTCGTGACCCCTTTTCTAAAAAAGGCTTGCCTTACCATATTTGGATATTCTACGCTATGTCATTAATTGTTGAATAGTGGAAGCCAGTTTTTGTTGAGAAAAAGCAAAGTCAGTGACTTTCCAAATCCAGTGGGTAGCAGGACAAATACATCTTTTTTATCAATCAAGTGGCGAATAATGACTTCTTGGTGGAATTTCAAAGTCACCGATAAACCATATTTACTTTTAACGCACAGAATTTCAAACTCAAATCGCGCCATAGTTTTACTACCATCTGTTTACATTTCCAAATAAGGCCTCAATGTCCTTATATGGCACACAAACAAACAAGGCTGAGAACGGAAGTAGTCATTATTTGAACTAATATGGCAGACGATCTAAACGAAAATATCGGATAAGAAAGGTTGTTGTTGTTGTTGTTGTTGTAGGGCTTAACGCCATTTTTCAGCACACGATAGGCTATACATGGCGGCCAGTATTAATGGTGGAGGAAGAAACTGGGAAATACCCGAAAAGAACCACCTACCCTCGAGAAGCTACTGGCAAGCGTTCTCACATATCCACATTCGCCGAATCCGAGACTCGAACCCACGCAGACAGAGGTGAGATGGCAGTGATCCGTAACGGAGAGCGTTTTAGACCACTCAGCCACTCGGGGCCCCGATAAGAAAGGTAAACAAGATTTTACAATTATTTCTACAATAATTTGCAATAATTCCGGTATTAAATAAGAGGATTACTCAATTTATTTCATTATATGCAAGGAACATGTTCAAAATTGTTTATATTAGGTTAAAAAAAAAGTGCCGGGTGTGAATCACACCCGGCTTTCTCCATTGACACACATAGGCTCATGTTAGTACCCCGTCCACGAGGTAGGAGTAGGGGTACTAATATTAGTACTAGCTAGTATGATGTTTATCAAAGACAAAAGCGACAGTCCTGATATACCAATATTACCATAATAACGAGTTCAACAGTTGATTTGCACAATGTCGATCCCAGCTTAACGAATAAGGGGAGTTTTCCTGCGCAATTTCATTCTCACGCATATTAAGGTTTTGCAGATATTTTCATAAAGTTATTTTCGGGTCCAAACATAAAGTCACGTTGGACAGAAAGGTTTATGCCAATGATGCAATTTGGCACGATAATACCGTCACTCTCAATGGGAGTAAAGTTAAGTTAAAATTAAATTTAAGTGGTCACACACGTTTGGCATCATTTATGGTGTCTGGCGGAACAGATATAGTTTCATTTCACGCGATGACCATAGAGTTAAACAAAGCGCTGTCCGAAGTACCAATAAGGTGGCAGCGTACCGCGGTACATGTTTATAGCATTTGAAAAGTTAGTCCATCTGAACATCTGACTGGATAATCCAATGATATTTTCACCACTTTCTGGCATCTCGCTAAGGTTAAACGGTCACCAAGAACCCACTGAATACATTTCGCTCCAATTGCCAACTATCAAATCACTCGTGTACATCATCGACTGTCGAAATACCTGGGCCGAGACTAATGCGACGTTTCTCTGACCCTTTCCACCTCATTTTCGATATTTGGACATTTATGTTGGAGTGTAGGGTCAGAGAAAACTCGGATTAGACCGACACCAAAATGTTGACACAAATTCTCTACACGACATTGATACTTTTTACCCTATTTATTATTTAACCTCGGGCATCTAGATTTGGCAGTGCAGTCTGTGGTGGACATGAACACGGGGGTTCGTTACAAAGAAAATTAGGAGTATCGTCCATGAATCAAAGGATGGGGGTGTGTGTCTAACCTGTAACAATATAACACTTTGTTACAGGTTAGACACACACACACACACACCCATCCCTTGATTCATGGACGGATATTCCTAATTTTCTTTATAACGAAACCCTGCGGACATGAACTTCAAAGTACATGTAGCAGGAGTCGCAGGTGACCCAGATTATAAATGCTTTGCTGTGACTCGGTTCTCTCAGGGCTTGAGTGACCGAATGAAGTTAATAGATGCGCCTATAGGAGTCACGGTACTAATTCAGTTCCCATAGTAAACCTATGCAAACACCAAGATATTAAAAATTCAATAACTTAAAATTTCTGAGTGTCCATGATCAAACCTATATTTATCAGTATAGATGAAACCTGGATGTCAGCTTCTGTGCAGAGGAAAGGACATGAGCCGCGGCAATTTCTGGACCTGCATGTGTTTGAAACATGTGCTTTCAATTCCGCACCAAAGAGTCAGGTGCTAATTTTAGTAATGAGTGTTCCAAACTCAACACTGTTAAAGGACTGGAATTCCATCAATAAAACAATGTCTCTATTTTTTTTTTTTTCACTTACAACTAGGATAAGCTCTCAAAAGATTCTTTTTCCTAAAACATAACTTACATTATTAACCAATCCTGGCCACCCAAACCCATATATACTCTATTAAATATTCACCCATTTCCAGGCTGGTTCCCATTTTTCCATACCATTAGTACCGTGTGTCCTGTAGAGAACTTGTTGAGATCTGACAGTAATTGTAACAGAATGATCCGAGATGGGATTAGATTACGGCGAAGACGCTGAAAGCAATTTCGTGAATGAGATGTTTATTTATAATGTGATTGAAAAAATGTATAAATTTGGCACCAAACTCGAGAGTATAAAATCCAACAGTGGATTTAACAAAATGATGTGCACCGTGTTAAACAACTGAAATAAGGAAATGTTATCCCTCCTAACTGGAACTAATCAGAACATGTAACTCAAACGAGTGACCAACAACAATCAACGGATGGAACGTATAAACAAATATGATTGACATATGAATCTGTCACCATGGATGATCAATGTTTAGAAATTAAACACAAAAATGAACAATGTTTAATCTACCACTAAAGGTATCAATGTAGATTGATTTACATAACTATGAATTAGTTTGATTATGTCATCAAGGACTATCAAAGTATAGAATTTGTTCAAAATTACGAATATTGTTTCATCCACAAATAGGATGTATACATATATATTTCATTTTCACTGGTATATGATATTGAAAATATCGATTTTCACTTGTGATACTGAATAATTATACAATGGAACATATAATTCTTGGCGTCCTATTGACGGTCATAAAGTGTTTCCGGTCCCACCGCTCTCGTCGGATGGTCAAGGAGCCACCACATATAGCCCGCCCCTCCCAGTCTGCCGAAGGCTACCTCCAGAGCACCCTTATTCGCTGCAAACCCGTTTGTCCTGAAGCTTTGATCCATCACCACGAGAAAACCAGTATCTTCCTCTGAGCCAACGTCACCACCGACAGCAGCACACAGATTATACAAAACTCCACTGAGTTCTACAGAAAACTCCACTGAGTTCTACAGCTCCGCATCCAAGATATCAGTTCTACATCCAAAATTAGCTCTACAGCCAAAGTCAACTAAATAGGTATTGACTAGAATCATGCAGTACAAGAATCATGGTCAAGTACAAATACAATGATATAAGTTACGCATGTGTATACGTGAAGTTACTTGTTACATATTAAATCATTTCATCAGAAATAATGTGAGGTTATTACCATAATAACCAGATTCGTGCATGAATCTGTATCAGACAAAAATAATCTCACAAAATTATAATAACTCGAACATTTTCTCACCCTTTCATAATGCAACATTTAAATGAATTCAGTTCGTCTGTTCAGTTATTAAATGGCTAACTTGAAAGCAAATTATAAAGCATTTAATAATATGGCGTTATGTGACATAGGTCTGACTATCTGTAAAATTTAGAATAAATACTGGAACGTCCAATGTATTAAACACTTATCATATAACATGGATAGCGAGAAAAGACAGCAAATTGTATATTTTAAATAGCTCTACATATGAAGATTGCTCACTGAAAATGGACATGTTCTTGACAAAACTTGTGGTTTTTTGTGATATGACTGCCTGACTTGACTAAATAAGTAACCTGGCTATGGTGCGATCCACGGCCAGTGAGCTTAAGGTAATCTATTTTTTTTCTTCACTACAAGTACTTTGCTCATGCAGCATTGGGTGAACTTAACTTGGTATTTTTAAATAGCTTAAGACGTAATTAAACCGCTTTCGGGTAACGCTGTACGCGGAAACGAAACCCAATCACATTTTAGTTCAGGTATAATGCATAAACATTAAGTACACAAAGGTCCGTGACAGTAATTGAACCTGTCACATTTTCAAATAATAGTGTCCTATCATGAAGTTAGGGTTGGCCTTTGCACAAAGTAGTTTGCGAAAATAAAGAGCGCAATACAAGACGATTGCTGGGTCACACGGAGACTTTTTCTGACCAAGTTTACTGGAATTATCTCCGCGTGGTTGACCCAAACACAACTTAAATAGCTTAAATAAAAGAATACCTCGGTGACTTTAAAGTTATCAAAGTCAGAGGTGGCACAAATGCAAAAGATCTGTGGAATATTTCCATTCAACGCGGTAGAATTCGGGACCGTCGGAACCCCATCTAGGATGGCACTGAACAAGGCGATGGGAGGACCAATGAAAAAGGAAAAGGTTTTCGATTATCCAGGCGTGGAAGCCAAAGACTCCAGAGCGAAAGTAGTCTTCGATATTGGCCTCGCCGTTTGCTCTTCCACTACCCAAGTTTGATATACCCATAATGACAAAGTGAGTCAGAGATTTCCGAGGTGTCTTTATCATCGATGAAATTACGCAACTGATTCTCCGCACATGGGACAGGACCTTGGACTCATACTGTAGCATACGCGGCAACACTTCGGCATGCTTTATATTTTGACTCGTATGGGATTGCTCCGCCGCTTGACTATTTAACCCGGGGCGGTAGACGACTGCTGTTTTATTAGACTGCCGTTGGAAGATCGGCTGGACAGTCCCATATGCTGATATATTGTTATTAAAGCGTAGAATGTACTTCAGCGTTCACTAATCTCGCAAAAGCTCATTAATTTTGCCTTAGAAATAACGCTTAATAGTACACAAAATTCCAATTGATATTGATTTTGATTTTGTTCCACTTGTTGAAGAATATCTGCATCAGAGTAGTGTTACCAATCCTATTATACTGTGAAAGATAATCCTGTTAAGGGCCAAATAGAAACTAACAGTTGTGAACAGCCTGATGTACCAATACCAACTCAAGGTCAGCTTTGCATTACACCATTAACATGTGAAAACGCTCAGTCACAGAATGCACAGTTAGGCATGAAAACACTCGGGACTGTTTCTGTAACAATGAGGTGAAGTTCACCGATAAATCCACCCTGGTTTTATTCCCAGATAATTATGCTGCACCAATACTGACCCAACCAAGAAGAGAAAAATCTCTACTGTTATGCAACAAAAACGCATTTGTCTGTGTAACAAGTTTTGGGCGAAGACGAGAACGATCGCTTCAGATATTATTCAAAGGCGTAATCAGCATGATTCTGTATGGACGCATTGCCAAGACCCAAGAACGCACACTCGCCGAAAAATTTAAATATTCACCAAGTAGATATTTTTGTTATGATTGTATGAAATTTGTGTCAGTACAAAATAATAGTTGGTTAGAGGTGCGTGAACGTGTTGCACTTGAATAAAGACAGCCTGTTGAGCAATTTTACTTCGCGATCGTGTTATTAATAGAAGATCTATGATTGTCTCTCAAACTTAAAGACGCGAGAAAATGATTGAAACGGAATAATAGCTGCGAGATGAAACCGCGTGTAAGGGTGCAAATTTCTGTCGATCTATGAAGAACACATTAAGTTGGCCAGGTGAACGATTAATTAGATTTATGGGGACTGACGCGTGTTTAAATCGCCGTAACGCACTGATTGGTAATGTCACTGTCATGCGAGCAGTGGTTCTTAATTGAAACTTCGTTTATTTAACTGAAAACGAATAGGGGTTAACCTCCGATCTGTATCGAAACTGTCAATTCTGAAACTTCCCAGCGATAGGTATTTGGTAATCCAGTTTGGCAGACGGACTGCATTTTTTTTTAGCGCCTTAACTATAATTCGGATTGGTTACTCTGAATAAGGGGGCGTGATTCCACCTGAAAATCTCACGGTTTAAATGTACCTTTCGCAAAACTTTTAATCAGTCGATACCATTTTCTGCAAGAGAAAAACAAAGGTAGAGGACTCCGGGTCGAATTTAGAAGAAATTCACTCGTAATTAGGATCCAAGGGATTGGATGTCTGGAAAAATCTATGAACTCAATTCTAGCGGTAAAAGCTTGAAGACACAAGGTATTTTGCGTCAGTGTCACGTAATTTCTTGATATCCATATGATGATTTGTTTAATTTATTTGCTTATATTTGCATGATTTATTTGGGTAGATTGGTAGATAAATTTTCTTTATATAAATACAACTGTGCAAGTTCATCTATATGAATCCGTACACTGATATTCTTTATATAAGTTTGATAAATCGTTTAAACGTATAGTCTCGTTTGTTATAGGTAAATATGTATCTAGAATTCCATACCTTACTTTAGTGATATGAGTTTCGAGAATCCGTGTAAATTCTCCGATTTAGATAATGTCACATATGATAAAGACCTGAGTGCATATTGACTGAAATTAATGTTGTTAAACCATGTAGTGGGGGTTCATATATGCTAGAGACTTGAATGTGTGTATTCGCTATTAATACCGTAGTTGAGTCATGTAAAGAATTTCATTCATTCATTTGTGTAATTAAGTCGGGACCGGAACTGATGTCTCGAGGTGTTGTTACCGTAAGCCAGTTGAAATAGTCATTAGGGAGTACATTAATCTTAGGAAACTAGGTTTGTTTATGGTCTGCCGTGTTTAGTTAGACCAGATGGCCGTGGGTATCTATTTGAATTCCGATAGAGCTTATCTGACATTAACGAGAGGAGAAAGTAATGATCTCTTCCCAGTAGGGTAACTAACAGATTACTCAGGTTGCGACTTTGTTTACTTTTGCAAGGTGAGATAACTCTACGTGAAGTATCTACCTGACGTACCATTGACGTATCACGTACTTAAAAAACCAAAGTGACCACACAAAGTTGGAGGCCGAGAGAGGCGGGACACCTGAGAATTTGGAAAAAGGGAAAAGTGGAAAGGACCCAGACTTACAGGCACAAGGAAGTCAAAGAACAGTCGCAGTGAATTTGGATTGAACCAGAACCATCAGGCTATGAATCTGTACAAGTCAGTGTTTTCGATCTTTTCACTCTATCGATGATGAATTAATTCTATCGCTTAACAGACCGGCTATTTGTATAAGCATATTTGTATTTGAAATTCGTTGAATAACTTAAATCAAAAAGTGTATCTTTCAAATGTAATGCATTATCACAATTGTTTATGAATCTTATTGTTTATGAATTGTTGATTAAATTTTATAGTTTGTACATGTACTGGGGCTCGTGTCATTCTGTTTTATATATCTGCTCCGATCTTTATCTATTCCATATATAAGTTTCACACTTTGTATTGATATTTACTCGTTCTGGGCAAATTACACCGTCGGCAATCACCCTCTAGATAACGATAACCAAAATCATACAACCCATCCCAACAAAGCTGGGAGAGTTCGCAACACCGCGCTACTCATGAAACACAAAAGCTTGTGTGTGGTTGCATATGCTATTTGCATAATCGTTGTAGCAACCACCTTTGGCCTGAGTTATGGCGGGAATCACAATTGCAGCAACTATTATAGTCTAACCAATCGGAATTGTTGTTGTATCAACATAACCAGTAACTGGTTTGACTGGCAGCGCTATAAACACAATCTCGTTATGACTGCATTTTCGAATACGTATGTATTCAGAACATCACGCAGATGCACAAATAAGGTAGTCTCAGTACACTTACCAAGCAGCACTAGATGGCTATCGAGAATAAAACGATTAGAATGGGTGAGTTCGACACCTTGTTGGCGGAAATGGTAAACCACCGGCGACTTCGAGCACAGATTCGGAATAGAGCATTAAAGACGGTGATTTACAGGCAGTGAAAATCGAATAAATATCTGCCAGTGCACTTATGGTTACAGGATTTAGAACCATTACTCGTATGATTCCACAACGAGTGATTAGCAATTGTAGTATAATAATATCTTTGTTGTTTGGTTACTGATTTAGGTTGAAGTCTTCTACCCTCTGGAATGGGCGCCTTATGGGAACGTTAGTGGATTATAATCGCGGGTTCAAGCGTGGGTTCTCTTGCGTATGATGTGAAGACAAAGTCATGTAGGGGTGGATGGCTTTAACCTAAATCAGTAAAAAGAAATATGAAGCTGCTATTATCATAATAATCCATTGGTTGTGATACTTGTTCTAAAGTCCCGGCAACAAGGTTAAACAAATAGCAATTAGCCAACTAGTAAACAAGAAATAGAAACCAATGATTTGCTATTTTGTTGTAAATTAATTTTATCAAAATGTAACTGCCTTTTTCAAGTGATTTACAGTCATATGGGGGAAAAACTTTATATTTCAGTACCAATAAATCTTGCTTTACTGCAAACAGTATTCACCACTGGTATAATAAATATTAATTTTAGCATTTTTCAACTTGTATTACTTTGCTTATGCGTCTGTCACAGCAACTATCTCGATATTGGGTGGGTCATCTTTGCATCTCTTAAGACTTATAATCTTATTGTGTAAAAGACTAATAATCATGAATATATTTTTGTTATTAATTAAAGTTGTTGTTATAAGTATTTATATAATTGCTAAAAGTGTAAAGGTTGGGGGCGCTACACTTTGTTTCTAACAATTATCCATTCGTAAGATTGAACTAGACACAAAAAACTGCGATTTTGAACTGAGTTTTGGATTTACCAGGTAATTATTATTTATTGTTTCTGTCTATATTTATTACAAAATGTTAGTTTTATCAACCGTGACATTGACCTTGACTGTATCAATCACAAAATCAAAAGACTTCGTTTTCTACTCCAAAAAAAACGTTCCTATGAAGTTTGGGACCAGCAGGAGACAAATAAAACTAAAGTTACCATCCGAAAACGAGAAAGTTTACTGACGGACAGACGGAAAAGCTATTTTAGATGTCATGATCTTTACCTGACTAAACCAGCCCCCAATTTGAAAGTGTCAGTACTCTCCATAAGAAGGTGCATAACCATCAGATACACAGAAATCAAATTATCGTCCAGAAACGAAAAAAATATTGACGGACAGAAAGATAATTTTAACCTCCGTGAGCTTGATATTTTGATGAACTAACCTTCAAATTAAACATCTTCGTTTGTTCCCCGAGAACAACAATACTCTTAAAGTTTGATATCAATCAGACAGATATAGCTCAAGATATGGAAAATGTACGGACGGACCGACGAAAAGCAATATTAGTATACACCCTGCGATATGGCGATGGAGGGTATCTAAAAAAATAATAATGGAATATGATTAAAACTGCGGATTCAAAATAAATCCATAGTTATTTTGTCAGAATTACACGACTGCAATAGCAGTACGTTTAGTATCCGTAACATTGGTCAACTAATCATTAAATGGTCATTTTTATAAACGTTTGATCTGTAGATATTGGGGAGGGGAAGGCACTTGCAAAAACAACTGAACTGGGCAGGTAGCAGATACGTTGCCATTCCTATAATTTTGCAGATATTAAAAAGATTGAGGGAAAAATTCTCCAGAAAATAACCTTTGCTTCGTTTTTGTCAAGAATACATGACAGTTCAGATAATTTTATTGTTATTCTTTTTAAAAGAGGTACAAATGGAATATTCCCAGCCATCCCTATATTTGATATCAGTCTTTATAATACCCTTCTATACGCCTGGTGATTTTTCTTACAGGCCTTATTCTCATAAAAAACGAGTTTAACAGGACATAGAATGATTCACCATTGCAGGTCTCAGTACATACGTGTTTGTAAGTTCCCAAAGATGTATATATTTCAAATATTGTTCCAGTTCATTATGTTTTAATATTGGATAATGTGTATCCTCAAGCAAAATGTGTGGTATTCAATTGTTAATATTACTGCATACTTATCCATGTATTTTGTCCCATTTCCCTATATAGAATCCCTCTATTTGTCTCTTTTTGAGAGCCATATGGGGGTGGGGTGGGGTAGGTTACTTTCAAAACCTCATTCACCTAGTTTATATTTCTAGCCACGTAACCTCTTCGTAGAGGGTTAATTTATTCAGATCGAAGTGTGCTTGGATTGAAAAACAGTTTTTGGTTTAATTTTGGAGAGCTCTTTAACTTTATTAAACTGTGAATGATCTTGACGGTGACCCTGTACTAAGAATCATTGTATTGGTCTTATGCAACATGATCATAAAACGCTCTGCCGTGGAAAGTATGCTTACAGATCCCGTTTTAACAAAACATAATCACACAATTGCCCTTTTCAACAAACAATGAAATGTTTATTTTATTTACTTCTCAATCTTGCAAGTGTTTTTTTTTCAAGCTGCAAAATGAGAGAAATTTTAGCTATGATAATGTACCAAAATCGAAATGTTAATCTAGAACAGCTAATCCAGATTCAACGGATTCCGGAAAAATATATATGGATTATATCTTGATGATAGTATCGCGAATCCGACCCGAACGCCGTATAACGTGGTCGGGATATCTGACTCAGTTGATTTCGTAATCATGATTTGATGTTTGATTTACAATTTTTAACCCATAAAATTATATTTATTTTTTTGACTTTTTTAGATGGTTATGGAACCAGCTGAGTATGGGGCCCCGAGTGGCCGAGTGGTCTAAAGCGCTGTCCGTTACGTATCACTGCCATCTCACCTCTGTCTGCGTTGGTTCGAGTCTAAGATTCGGCGAATGTGGATATGTGAGAAAGCTTGCCAGTAGCTTCTCGTGGGTCGGTGGTTCTTTCCGCGGATTTCCCGGTTTCTTCCTCCACCATTAATACTGGCCGCCGTGTATAGCCTATCGTGTGCTGAAAAATGGCGTTAAGCCCCACAACAACAACAACCAGCTGAGTATGATTTTACAACCGCGTTATACGAGGATAGTGTAGGGTTCAAGATATTTCCGTCTTTATAGTGTTGCGTGTGGTACAAGATCGCTAGATTAATATACAAGTTTCACTCGTCTGGCGGCAAGAGCAACAACCGAGACAAGCTATGGGTGAGAAGAACGTCAGTTCACTGCGAATAAGTATGTCTGATGTAATCATAATATCACAACAATGGTAGACGACGTACAGTCATTCCGACAGCTGACAAACGCTATAACCTGTTTGCAAGTGTGCCTTCGACAGACTTCCGCCGTGCAAACAACACTTGCAGCTCGCATTCCTTCAGATTTAGAAAGCGGTAACGACAGTACTTAACGCAACATCTCATTTTATAATCAATGTCATCATCATTGGAACTGAAAGGAAATCCTCCTCTTTTACAGGTGACTGTGTATGGTTCAGAGCAATTAGTAACATGCAGAATACCATGCAATTAGTACGATGCGGAATACAACATTCACGCGATATGACATTCATAAACTAGAACAAAGCATACGAACACGAAGTATGCATTTTAACCCCCATCTAACCCCGAAAAATGCAATAGAATGCTTTGTAACATGAATGTGTCCATGCTTCTTGAATTGCCGAGTTAGAGTTTGCTGTCAGATAGCTTTTAGGTTTGATATTACACAGTTATCAAACTGTCCTGTAGAAAGCCAACGACTGTAACCAACACGACTATGCGGTTATAGTTATGTTTATGAGACCTACTTGGTCATTAAACCGTGTAATTTGGACACATGATTTCCAACGAGCACAGTCTAAGCTAAATATTGTAATTAGGTCTATTTGATAGGTGTACCAAATAAAATGTTTTTGTTTGTTGTTTTTTTAAATTACAATTAGGTATAAATAGTTAATCAGCTGCCACTAGAATAAGGACTTCGTTTTGTTTTCTGTTTTCAAAACTTATCCAAAAATTTACCAAGTCCAAAAAGTAAAGATTTTGTTTAGAATTATCAACTGCCACTAGAACTCACATCAGTTAAAATTAATTTGTTTAAACATACTATATTGAAATAAATATTAACGTACGGGCCAGACTTGAAGTTATCACAACTTGGAATAAGCATTTCCCCTACAATCGATAAGAAATGTACATGGATATCGGCACTACATTGACATGATGTCATTCAATCATATGTAAGCATACATGATGCATGCACAATAGGTGTGAGAGAGCGAGAGAGATTAATAAATTATTGGTCCAGAAAATGGACAAGGGTATATATACCAAAATGAATACACTGGCTACAAATTAAGAACATCGTGTCTTTCTTCACCAAAACTACAGTAATTAATTAAGTAGAGAAACCCTATTTTCAATACTCATTTATTAGGTAAAGCGGGTTGTGTCTTTAATATATATTTGGAACAAGTCACATAAGCGAATATTAACGTAATATCTGATGATTCGTTGAACAAATTATTTCTGTTTGTGGTATATCGAGATGATTCAGGTTCTGAACCAATTTCTCTGCTATTCAATATAGTATTTGCAAGTAAGTATGTAATGGTATGCATTTTCCACATCATCACTACAAGCACACAATGGATTATCTCTCAAATGATTGGAACACAAATCACTAGTTACTTCTAATTCTAGTATGCAAAATAGATAATTTACTATTATCTGCTAAAAATTGGCAGGCACATTTGTTGCCGTCGCCTCTATATTACTTCTGAAGATAGAAGTGCTTTCACCCGATCAAGTCAAGTGTTGGAGGGGGGGGGGGCAAATTTTAAAAGGGCCCTGATTTTCCTCGAAAGGGAACCAAAACAAACTTTTATGCGTCCTTATACTCAAAGTGTGCATAATACCCAGTAAACGCAAGAATAAAACCTTCGGCAAATTTCAAGTGATAAGTAACTACGCTTGTGTGTGTGTGTGTGTGTGTGTGTGTGTGTACGTTTTTTTTTTTTTTTTTGCGGGGTTCTTTGTTT
>JAECUM010058851.1:0-21836 GCA_016617855.1 Megalonaias nervosa | reverse complement strand
GTACAAGGCACGAATCAATTTAATGGGAAGATGAGACTGAAGGGACGTCATGTTGACAATGTGTGAGACAGAGTCCAAGTGACCGAGGTTTTTATAGATTTTTGGGGTGATTAAGTCGACGACGGAGACGTGTACACGATAGGTCCTCCGTCTTGGCACCAGGGGTGAAACAGATGGGTACGAAATCGCAAATAATCGGGAGTAGTGGGTTTAAATCCACGAGTAAATAAGCGTGTGGGGTTTGAGTGGCATCGTCGTACGCATGAATCAGCCAAGGCGTTCCTAACTGTTTGGCTAAGACTTGTACTTGCGATTTATCTCTAGGGCTTTTAAACAACACCAAGTAATGAGCATTGAGACTGATGGTACGATGGGCTTTACTTTGTTGAAACAAATTTTGGGTAATGTAAATGACACTGGCATTACGATGATGCCCTTTGCGCGTAAACCAGAGTTTAATTTCTTCTTCGTCTTCTCCTAACATGTCGTCAAAAATAACCAAATGAGTTTGACTAGGGTCAGACACGATTCCGTCGTCTTCGACAGAAATGCCTTCCACAAAGACGATGGAATCGCCTTGACTTTCTCGCAGAAGGCTGTACGCCGATTGCCACTCTTTATAGCACCACACGATTCGTTGAGGAGGACGATCGATCAAATGATGTTTATGTTCGATCAAACGTTTGACAAATTCGGTTTTGCCTGAACCGCTTGGTCCAGCAATAAGCATGTTAAAGGGATGGCGAAGATACAAGGCCTCCCAACTAGTCCGATCTACGTTTTCGTCAATGACTTTGACAGTGAAGGAAGAGGGAGCAGAGACAGTAGAGGTAGCCATAGTAGTAGTAGTGTAATAAAATGTCACTTGTGACACGAAGACGAACAAGACAAGAGTTTTTATACTTTTTCAGGACACGTTTATTGTCATCTTTATTAGTGAACAACACGAAAGACAAAAATACATAAAAGCCATATGGTTAAGTACAGGAATAAAAAACACAACAAAACGACCATAGTGGAATATAAACAAGTCTCTGTACAACATTTTTTGTGATCAAGAGGTGAAATCGTAGGAGTAGTGTGTAATGTTCTGAGAGTCTGTACATTCCTTGGTTCAGTCACACAAGGGTCCTCCCGAAATGGTCTTTCAGGAATGTCAATGACAGTCCTGTCTTGAAGAGAGTGGTTTTCCTCGGTGACAGACTGTTCTTCTGGTATGGACACTAACACAGGTTTAAAAGTGACTTTTTTCACGGTACGTTTTAATGTTTTAGGATGACAAATCTTGGGCATAGTGTGCCACTTCTTTAGCCCAAGCCTCAAACCCCAAACTTTTCCAGTCACGTACATCTGTCCAGTGAGGGTGTAAGTCACAAGCTACACACACGTCGTCGTACACATCTTCAGTGCCTAAAAGTTGACGAATCTTGTTTTCCCGTAGAGGTTGAGAAGTATCCAAATGAAAGCGCAAAGCTTTGAGCAGAATGAGTCTCTCGTGGACATTTAAAGGGATCACTTTCATGTTTTGTTTTGGAGTAATAGGTACTGTTCGTAAAGAGTCCACAAAGAATCAGCTGGTAAACGAAATCCCAGAAAGCAAGTCACTAAGACACACACTACACGTCGACCCCAATTCAATGGAGACAGTTCTCGTAATAGGTGTTGGTAATCCTCTACCGTTTGAATACTGTCGTTGATTTCCTTCCACGGAATCTGTTGTATCACGAATGATAAAGGTCGTGGCATGGTAGAACGTTTTTATACCCTCTTTTTTCGGCTGCTATAAGTGTACTTTTTGCACAGAAGTGGTCGTATTCCGTCGGCGTATTCAAAATATTTAGTCACTAACTTGCACATCACACGTCGTTCAGAAGTTTCCTCTTCAAGTAAGTTTACATTGTGTACAAGATTTTGGTAACCCTCTAACTCTTCTTCTGGAATTCGATGCAGTAAGTGTACCTGGTAGTAAAAATAATCACTATCAGCAACACAATTCTTCTTGCTCACGAGTAGTTGATCAATGTCTGACCACTGGAACACTTTCATCAGAATCAATCCTCTTATAGCATTTAGGTACCAGTGGTTCCAACATCGGTGACGTAACGGATGCAATGATTCTTTTCTTTTCACTTGTATTTTGACGAACTCACAGTAAATGCATTCTCTCAATTCCACAGGCAAAGCACGAATGTTCTCTTGTAAAGTATCCATAACCCTGTCAGTCAAACACTTCTCCTAGAGCGAAAGTAATGAACGTAGTGGGTAATTTCTGACCACTGCCATTCCAGGAAACGGTCAAGAATGTCAATAAAATCTTCAAATGTAAATGGTCTAAAGCGAAATAGTAGAACGAACGCACACTTGATCCATATAAATCGGACTTGTTTGTTGACTTTGGTCAATTTCCTCTTATGAATTTCTCGACACAAATGTTCTACAGTCACTAATTGAGATTTGACTCTGGCAAGTCCCTGCCATATGTCCTTGTAGATCTTCTCTTGCAATTCGTTTGGTAATCTTTGAAGATTATTTTTTACATCAGGTTTAAATACTTGTCTAGGGATTGTCCAACGTTGGACTCCTAACTCCGTAGCTAGCTTTTTACACAACATGGTAGGGTCACTTCAATGACGAGGTCCCACTAAAGGCAGGTAGTGACACTCTGGAGACCATTGAGCATGTTCCAGGTAAGCGCAATCTTTCTTCTCCCATTCGTGAAGTGAGACACCACAACTGAAGCACTTGACTTTATCTCCTTCGCCCAAGTAGATAAATCCAGCTCTGGCTAATTCTTCGGGGGTAGGTCCTCCTAGATATTTTGGCCATTTTCCTTGGAAGGTTTGCAATCGACTTTCAAAATCACAGTATTCTGGCAAACGCACAGGGAACGGATATTCGTCTTTCACAGGTTCATTTCGATGAGGGTACGGTGAAATCCTTAGGAGTTTGCTCAGTTTTACATGACATCCGTAGGGTGGTAGTCGCTTGGTTTCCTGTGGAGGTGGCCATCCACCATGAAAACCAGTAAAGTGAAAAGGTGTGCGATAACGAGTGGCATCGCTTTCACATCCGTCAGGTTTGACACGTACAGCATCACTTTCCATGGTAGGCATGGTAGTAGAAGTAGTAGTTATAGCAAAGTTCCCATGATGATGTGGTACTGAATCACTAAGGTCATAGCGTACGGCATCCCTACCATCGCAAGGCACAGCATCGTACTTGAGTTTACTCTTACTGGATACTTGCTGTGTGAATGGATTCATCTTTCTCGCTTAGCAATGGTAGTCACAATGAACTATCGACCTTGAACGTTGTCCCTTTTTATATGCTGACCAATATCGGCATGACCGTACGGTAAAGTGAAGTGGTTGGGAAGCCGAACTCGCTTCTGGTACACGATTTGATAAACTTTTTCCAAGGGTCGACTGACGATTTGGTGTGTGGGTAAACGTACAATCTTGTGCGGTTCGTGGGTGGTCACTTTAAAGTTTCGATCCTGTCCAGACTGCAAGGCTTCTTTCAATATGCTAAAGTTCACCACTCGACTGGTGCGATAATTAAGAGTCAATCCTTTCACTTTACACTCCGTGTGCACATCTCCTTGATTGCTCCGGTATTCGTAGCCGTAATTTTTGGGACCGCCACTTGCAAAACTGAGAATCTTGTGGTCGGGATGCTCGTCCGTCCAGGCTCCTAAACGGTCTCCTTCGATGACAGGGTGAGGTTGACCCAGGCGATCAATGTAGATGCAACTGTCCGTGTCAAAATACAGCACACGATCTCCTAATAGTTCTAAAGCTTCGTACAGTTTTAAGCGAGCATGGGCTGTCACGTAGGCCGCAATGATGACATTTCCAAATTCGTCGGCTTCTACAAAGTCCAGTTCTTCTTCGTAGTTGATTAAGAGCAAGTCCTCACGAACAACGTCCACGTGTTTCATGTATTTGGTTTTGTCGTGAATCATCTGCAAGTATCGGAAAGGTTCTGTCAAATACTCCGTCTTGGGTAAACACGGTCGTTGTGCCATTTTGCCCCACAAACAATTCAACATCACTTTGGCAAACGATCGCCTTCCTTCGTTTTTCTCGATGTGGTCTAAAGTGATGCCTTCCTGCTTCCAGTATTTCTCTTTGAACTTTGTTTGGTCGTCGGGAGTGTGACACCAGGAAGGATATCCGCTAGCTTCTTGTTTCAGTTTCAAAAAGGCATTCACGTAGTCTGCAAAATGCCTTTTTGAGAATCGTCACCCTTGTGGTATTTTTCTGTCTTGGGAAAGTGGTAAATTTCGTACACTTCTAACAGTTGGTATCCCAAGTCCAGAGCTTTAAACAATTCCACGCTGACCCACGTTCCCGTCAAGGCTCGTTCTTCCTGAGTGTGCTGACAAGGGTGGTCTTGGTTGCACGTTTCAGCACAAGTACGACACAAGGGAAACATCAGTTTTCCTTGGCAATGATGTGGTAAAACGGGATGGTACAAGTTCGTGGGAGGCAAGACTTTACACTTGATCAATCCTTCGTATTGTCGAATATTGTCCACGTCGATGTGTTCCGTCAGCAATTGTGGGTGACCTGCGGGAAAGTGACAATATTTGCACACGTACGGATACAGAGAACACACGTCCAAGTATTTGATTTCTTCTCCTTTCTCCTCGTCGACTTGGTACAGCAAACAGGTGGCATTCGTCCGTCCCCCGTACAAACTGTCCCGCGGGTTCAGAGGGTCCACCAGCTTGTAACTTTCCACGATGCGCTTAAACTCGGGATCGGTTTTCAATCGCTGATCGTACTCGTGTTCCCACATTTCCACTACTTGGTATCCTTGCTCTTCTAACTTCAAGCGTCGCTGACAAGTGGCCTGGTACAAGTCTTCCATGGTCCGTTGTAAAAACTGGTTTTTAGTGTCACGTTGAGGGTAGCAGATGGGACATCCGTGAAATAAGCACCCGTTAAACTCGTACACGATTTGAGGGTTTTCTAAGTCCCAGCCGTCTACTGAATACCTTCCGATGGTCTTTTCGCCTCCTCCGTTGCGAGCATGTTGGATCCATTTGTCTTCCTTCTCCCACAAGTAATGTAACCAACGTAGGGCTTTGACCGAGTATTGACGTTTGACAAAATTGGTCGTTTGAGGACTGATGACAGCTAGGGTGTTTTCGGGCATGAATCGTTGACGATACACTAAGGAACACGCTTTGGCAATGGTACAAGCTTCTTTCAAAGGATCGATCCCTCCGTGTTCCATGAACAGTTCTCGAAATTTTTCCACAGCAGCGACGTAAAATGTCTACGTCGGAACGACAATATTTTAACATTTCTTCTTGAAAGTCAAAAGGGTCCGAAGCGTGAGTCTGGTACCATGCGTAGAAAGCTTCTCGTTGTTCGGTACGCATGTTGTCGGGGTCGTAGTAGTGAGCCTCAGGCAAATGGGGTAGAACGGCGTGTTGATTGGCTTCGGTATTGAAAAGTGTGGAAAATAGCCTTTGGCCATTTCTGTCATGCCAAACGTTTTAGGCATGCGGCTCAAAGGCATAGCCAAGTAACTCATTGAATCTTTAAACTGTACTTGTCCCACTTGCATGGAAATGATTTTGACTCCGTTCAAAGTGACTTTCGGACGTTCGGTACTTTGTTCCGTATAGTATCTCAACAGAAACTGTCCATCGTATCCCGAGAAATTGTGAGCCATCACCGTGGCATGGCGATGACAATCTCCGTAACGTTCGATATCTTCTTGGTTCCACGTCTCGTCGATAGGGTTTAAGATCCATTGGGCAAAATCGGCCAGTGTGTTCGATCCCCGAAAGATTTTTTCACGTCCTCCAGGAATCTTGCTGCAGTAAGGGCAATGAGTCAAGAGAGGCTCTTGGATGCACTTCTCGCACGCTCGGTGAACCACGCAGAAATTAGGAATGTGAATGCCAGTCTCTTGCATGCATTCGAAATCGAAAAAGATGAAATTCCCTTTCTTCTTCTGGTCATTCTCTTCTTCTTCTTCATGTTTGGAATGGTATTTTTGAAGGTAGCATTGGTGTTCCAAGTCCACGGTTTGGCGACAAATGTGACATCGCTTCTTTCCTGAACAGACGTGCGCCTTGGCATTGTTGGTACGTATGCCTTGTCCACAAGTAGGGCACAATCTCAAGAGCTGACAAGCACATTTCTGCTGCGAACCTTGCGTCTTTAGGTGTTGTTGGTAACAGGCAGGACTGACAAACGTGCGCTGACAAACAGAGCAATGCACTCGTTCTTGTCCTTCGTCCAGACAGGGTGTAGAAGCTAAACATCCCTCACATTTCGATCCACAATGCTTGTGTTGCTCTCGATTGTTATAGCCATAGTCACATTTCTCACAGTAATAACCGTATGACAGGAATGCAGTGATACTGGTAATGGCATCAAAATGTTCATCGTGATGATAGACGTGAATGTATTTTCCGTCTTTAAAATCTTGACCTCGAAACAACAGAGGTCCGCGCACTTCTTGAGGGTGAACTTTCAAGGTGTAACGTGGAGCCAAGACGTCTTGCAACTTTTGCATTTCAGGAATGCCACAGGGTGTGTCTTTAGCTAACCCCGCTTGCTGTAACAGGAGTTCTGCTTCTTTTCGTTGTTTGGCTCGGTCCGATTGTTGAATAGTTTTCCAGGCTCTTTTCCATTCTACCGTGTCGTTCTTGTCGGCATACGTTTGTCCCACCACGATGGCACGGGCTAAACACATCTTGTCTTTTGGATTGTTAATTTGGACGAGACTACGCTTGAGGTTACGCAAGTTGTCTACCAACATCAACTTTTTTTTACCTGTCCCTTGGGGAAGAGACACGTGAGTCATGTACAGTGTCGCTTTTCCATCGGTGATGTGAAATTTGTCGTTGGATTGTTGTACGTGTTGAATCTTGTCCATGATTTTGGAAGGTGTCAATTCTGTTGGACTGCTAAACTCGATCCAAACGGGAGACTTCAAATTGTCGTGATGAATAGAAAGTCTCAAGCGATCGTCTTCTTTGGCTCGACATTGCCGTTTTAGTGTGGTTAACAAAGAATCCCACACATCGGTGATGAACCCTTCTGCTTTTTCCAAGGGTACGTCAGACTTGAAATCTTTAAATTTCACTGCGTACGTGTAGGCCGTGGTTCTAAATTTTCTGGAAGAGCGTTTGTCCGTCTCCCGAATATGGTAGTACTTTTCAGGGTTTACGGGTGGTAATGGACTTTGATTTGGTGTAGACTCTTTAGGCTTCGATTCTGGTTCACTCATCTCATCTTCAAAATCGCTGGCATGATTTTGTGCCAAGACTTCAGCTACTGTGCGAGGCGATAAATCACGTTTCTGCCTCTTACTTTCTTCTTCTTCTTTCTTTTCGAAATGATGCGATCGTTTCATCTTGACGGCAAAAAGTCAAATGACTACCTGTGAAACACCATGAATCCCTATATATCTGTGTCAGACCAGGGCATATATAAAGGGCTAGTGACTCCCTCTCAGTATTCATTTCGCTCTCAAGCCGACCAGCACAATGGAAGAACCCACACAGATCGAACTTCTGATTAGAGCATTGCGAGGTGTGATAAGAAAGTTTTCTTCAGACAAGCCGACGAACTACTCTCCTTCCTTTCGAGATAAAAGTCAAGATACTTGCTATATCTGTCAAAAGAAAGGACATTGGGCTACAGAATGTCCAGACCGTCAAAGAAGCAAGGCCAGTGTCAAAAGAAACAAAAGTCAAGATACCTGTTATCATTGTCAAGAGAAAGGACATTGGTCTTCAGAGTGCCCTAAGAAACAACAGGAGCAGGAGAAGGAGGAAGAAGAAACAGAGGTACCTTGACAAAAGAAGAACCCCGACACGTTCAGAAAGAGAAGACAGAAAAGAAAAGAAGACGAGAAAAATGTGAGGAAGAAGAAGAGGAAGAAGAGGAAAAAAGTGTAAAAGTGAAGAAATTGAAAAAACAGAGAGAGTGAAAGAAAAAAGACACAGAAGAAATCTATGAACTTTTTAAAAGTGTTGTGTTGTGTTATGTTGTGATATTGAATTGTAAAAAATTTGTAACAGAATAGACCAAACTGAAAAAACGTAAGTGTCTCTTGGTTTTCATTATTTAGAAATAATAAGGACCTACACTCATACACTCACAACACGTACATCATAGGGTTAAAGAAGGGATTTTGAGTTTTAATTGATTTTGGCAAAATGAATAGTCCCTCTTTTCGAGAGTATTGGGTAGCCCTGAAAAGGACTGTTGAGTGTTTGTTTTTTTCCTTAGAACAAACTCAGGAACGAGAATCAATTCGCTTTAACTGTCTTAAGCCTTTGCCACGGCCAAGGCCTACTTGTGGACTTGCTCCTGTCAATGATTTAGTAGATATCACTAGGGGTGGTATCTGTGGTGTAGTCACAGGGTTAGGTTGTTTGGCTCGGGAAGGTCTTTTTCTCTTGGGTCGTAATAAAGAAGTCTGATACATTTGTTTCAGACTTCTTAACTCGGCCAAAATGTCCAAGAGTACCGTGACCGTTTGACTTTCGCTGTTCTCCTTCTCTCCTAGACTTTGTTTCTTCTCTACTGCTTCTTCTTCCTGTTGTTTCCTTCTTGCCTCTTCTTCTTCTTCTCGCTGTTTCTGTTCAAGAAGAAATGCTTGCTCTGCTTCTTTCTGCTGCTGTAAAAATTTCTCCAATTCTTCTCTCTGTCTTTGTTTAAAATCGTCGACACGTGGTAATGAAGGAGAAAGTGGCGAAGGTACTGGTACCGGAACAAATTCTTGGGAAGAAGATAAAAAATCTACTAAATCCCAGTTGAAATCAACCTCTTCGGGAAGTAGCACTGTGTTCACTTTGGTAGCTGCTGCTGTACCATTACTTCTCGTCTCCACAGCCGGTGCACCCCAATTCATTGTCTTCTTAGGTTCCGTCATGTTTCACAAAACACTACCGCATCGATTCACTGCGCACAGACGCTGGTGTGCCTATATAGGAAATGTGACGTCACAGGTAGCTCTCTTCGGATTGGAAGACAGACTCCGCGAAGTGACTGAATTTTGTAACGCGTGTTGGGATTGGTGAACCCTTTCAATCCGTTTCGATCCGGTCTTCCACTATAAATAAACGCGGTTCACTTCATTCCCTTCACCTGTTCTCGTCACAGAGAAGATGTTGATCGACGTAGAATCCTCTACTTTGGTATCCTCAATGCTGTTCCGTACAGACTTACCCATGTATGTGAAAACAAAATGGACTGTCATCCGGATCACCGGGGCCACTCTTTGGAAAAGAAGATGTTATGTGGAAAGACAAGGCTGTCTTAAGCGGACTCTCATCTACGGACCAGAAGTGAGACACAGTTTAAGACAAACTTTGAGAAATTTGAGGAAGATAAGAAGACCTATGCGATGTCCTGTATGTTAACAGAATGGTGTTAACATCACATAACAAACAACGGCCCTTTTCAGGGCCACTTCCAATGCCTCGAAAAGATCTTAATTTTCATTTTATCTCCACCCTAAACGAATATATATAAAACCCTTCCTCTACTAAAAAACACGAACGCTCTTGATTCGTGTTTGTCTATAGCCCTCTCTCAGGTAGCCTGACGTCACAGTACTTCTCTTTTTGCTACATTGTTACCAGTATGACGTCATGCCACCTGTCGCTTATCGCTCTACAAACCCCCAGTCTCCTAGTCACCGCTCTACCAAATTTCCATTGACGCTATACAGGCCCAGGGTGTTCTAGTCCCTCTACTCCATTTTCCATTGACGCTATACAGGCCCAGGGTGTTGACCTACTTTCTTGACGCTATACTGGCCCAGGGGGGGTCTGTAATGCTAATTCCCATTGACGCTACGGTACCCCACTATACTACTTTCATGTACGTGCAAAGAACGAAAATATTAAATGGAGCAAGAAAAGCACGTGTATGTCGCATGTACTATTTGTACATTTGTCTTCGTCTTCATTAGCTAAGTATTGTCGATTCACTTCGTTATACATCTACGTCGATATGAAAGAAGCGGTCGAGGTCCTGTCCCTGTCCTAAGAAAGATAGTTCTGCCTTTCTGAGGTGAACACGCGCAACAAATTTATTGACCGTATATATATATATATATATATATATATATATATATAGAGAGAGAGAGAGAGAGAGAGAGAGAGAGAGAGAGAGAGAGAGAGAGAGAGAGAGAGAGAGAGAGAGAGATAAAAGTGTCTGCTTACTTGATTGAAAAGTAGGCCACTGTGACTTAGTAGTACCCTTCACGGAGAACGTACTGTTTAGCCATAACTCGATTGATCCGCTTGGACTTTTGTACGAAGATTTAGTTCCGTCCGATGTACCGACGTACATTTACAAGGTTCTGAATTTCCGTGCGCAGTACAACAAATTGCTTTATTAATAATTATAGCAGCTAACGTAGTTGGGACACGTGATTAAATTAGAGCTTCTAAACATAATGTAGTTTGATACAAATATCGGTCGAAAATTATTTGGGAACTTACACTCTTAGGTGTGCATATAGTACATACGAGGGGCTTTGGAAATATTTTGGTATAATGTGTTTGTTTCCTTGAACTTATCAATACTTAAACGCCAATCGATAGACTAAATAACGTTATATTAATTTATGTGTAGCTGCACGTGCAACACGCCGAGCAAATGCATACATACATACATACATACATACATATATATATATATATATATATATATATATATATATATATATATATATATATATATATATATATATATATATATATATATATATATATATATATATATATATATATATATGCGTGTGATGTAACATAGGTAAATGATAGTGACCTACAAATGTCGAAGGAAAACAATTCTGCTAGTGAGCAACGAATGGTGGGCGCTGGATAAAGTTTATGGATGTAATTCTTTTTCATATCATACAATACTGAGATAGTTTTATTAATTTAAAGATGGCCACAAATCCACGGAACATGGCCCGCGATCTGGAAGCTGCTGTCTGCGAGTGTTGAACGGGAAGAGTCTGCTGCTGAGTGGGCAACTGATGATGATGCTCTATAAGTAATGAACGATATTTTCATTGCCACGGGCATTAATTCGTCAGTTGATTATAATATATGTTAGAATAATCAGAAGCTCAGAAAGGTTTGTGGAAGATAGGCCCTACATTAGTTGACTGTCGCACAAAAACAGACTAGGTTGAAATCTACAAACAGCCAAAGAACCACTCGCCAAACATGAAATGAGTGACCACAGACGTTGAATGAGAGCCCAATTACCCACGTCGTCTTTTTGTCCATACAGACACAGTGTGCCTTCTTTGACGCAAATTCATTTTTTGTAGATTTCACATTCAGTCGAAATAGACATGCCATTAGTCAATTCATTGACGTGATGCATTCTTATCGTTTCTTTTCTGCACTTGATGTGTAACATTGAACACGTTCATTTCCAATTCATTTGGAAGGCTGTTGGAAAAGAAGCATATTTGTTATTTTCATGTTTATTTATGTTTTAAGAGATATCCGGCAATTATCATTGCTCTAATTATCATACCCAACACTATTGTACACTTACATGCATTTATTTATTTATTTATTTATCTATTTATTTATTTATTTATTTATTTATTTAATAAAGATCACTGGAGGTAAAATGTTCTCTAGTTCAACAACATGAGCAGTAAAAATAATCCCGTGATCATCGAAATGCTCACTATTAAACCCCATTACTGTATAAAATCTGCGTCCAAATATCACATGATATCATGTCTCGCTCCACCACCACCACCACCACCTCTTCAACAGGTAACTATTGACCACAGGCTTGAATACTCAGAATTTTCACCAGCTTGATTTTTTCATACGAGATAGAATAAGAACAATTAGATATTTTAGATATTTGTAAAATTATTTCGAGTGTGTGTATATATGTATGTGTATGTCTGAGAGACAGTGAGGGTGGAGGTGGTCAAGTATAGCTGCTCTACTTTCTTCAAAAGCATTCTTTCATGTTTAAATCATAAGTGTGTCATATATTGATTTAATCAATGTGAACAAAAATAGAAACTTAAAAAGAAACAATCAACTTATCAATTTGAAAATGTGATTGTGAACAACAGAAAAGTCATAGAACTACATTTTATAGCGGACACACTGGCAGGGATGTGAGGATTTCATTCACTCGGTCAATACACAGTTGTTCGGAGCGTATCTTAATTCCCTTCAAAGGGCAAATATGTGCATTTGTATGTGATCTAAATAAAATATATGTATAGTATGAGTAGTAGTAGTAAATAAGGTTTCTATCTCAACGATCCCTCTCCCCCCTCCAAAATGCCTCTATGTTAACATTTTATCAGCTCAAAATAATGACTTTCACATGATAAGGCTTTCTAGCATATTTCTGACAAAATATGATTTTGTCGGGGTAAGGGTGTCTCTTAGAAACAGCTCATTTACTATTACTACCATGACCGTCATGTTGAATTAAATCATTTAAAATAAAAACAAAACAAAATAAAATAGTAGCGATGCTGATCGGTCACCATATTTTATGATAATCTTTTTCATACCTGCTGAATCTCATTGGCAAGATATCTGTTAGCATACTGTCAATAATACGAAATTCGCGTATTAAATCGTCCATATCATATTTTACGCCTCGCAAATAAGATCGTATCTGATCAAGTAATTTTTTATAAGTGATACTTGCTGTTTTACATGCATTTTTTGGGTCTGAAGTTGAAGCTCAATTTTCTTACACGCTGTTGCAAGAGAAACACCAACACCAGATATTATTAATATAAACGGGTTTAATGATGCTTCACTTGAGATTATACCAGAGCTTGTCATGAGCAGTGGTAAATATGATATTACTCGAAGTATTCTACTGTAATACTTATAACACTGTTTTACACACCAGAGATTTTTATGATAAAATTTGTAGTACCGCATTAGTGCGTCAACATCTTCTTTTGGAACTTTCCTTGAAATATGATTCAAATCGACGATCTGTTGGTTTATTTTTTTTTTTTTTTTTTTTATTTTTTATTTTTTTTTAATTTTTTTTATTTTTTTTAATTATACAATATTTGCTTACAATTTTTATATGATAGTAAAAGTTCTAGTACCAACAATTGAATCAAGAAATTCGCGAAACTTATTATTGTTAGGATCAGCTATAAAATCTCTGTAATTGTCATAAACATCTGATGAAGTATCTCTATATCGTTCATCTGTTATTATCTCATTTTTCTTTAACCAACTGTAGGAATCATACGTGTCTATTACTTCACGTTCAAACAAAAATGTTTCATTCACCAAATTAACGTATTCTTTTTCTGTTTCATCAATAAACCCTAGTACCAAGCTTATTTGATCCAACGTAAAATTTTGAGGACAAGATATTGTCTGATAATTGCGTATGCGGCTATAAAATTTATTAGCGTTAATTTTCGGGCTGTATATTTACCAATTATGCCAAGATCAATAACATAAGTTACTTTACGCATTAATTTTTCGTACGGTTTCGTGAGTATTTTCTCGATTTCATTGTAATAATTTCGTAATGACAATTCTCTAGAGCGCTGGAACGATGGAAGTGGAACATTATCTTTTTCACTTATGTCGTAGCAAGAGTAAATCGTTTTCAACATTGTTTGTTCGACTTCTTCATAAACCTTCTCTCGCTCAACATCACTGAAATTATCAATTTTCTTCTTAAAATCTTTGATTATCTCTAGAGATTTATTAACAATAATCGGATCGAATTCTGGTTTTTTACGTATTATTGGTAAAATTGCGTTCGAGTACAGTTTAAAAATTAACTCCGCATCCACTGTCATGCTAACGACTTTAACTAGGGTTTCTTTGTCGTGGTAGTACATACCAAGATACTTAAAAATTTCTCGTTTTGAAAAACTATTGTATAACTTCTTGTTACTTTTTATTCCTACTATCCTGGATTCTGCTAGTTTATCAAGACGACTATGATTCTCGTTTATTCGTCTTTCTTCCAGTGTTCTTGTACCATAAGCTCGTGCTTGTAACAGGCCTGTTGCAATTATCAAATGAATATTTTCCTTGTCTAGCTCAAGCAATATTTATTCAAGCAGGGTTTCAACTTCTTTTTGCTCTTCTAGACAATCATCAGGGTGACAATATCTGCTTATAATATCAAAGTTTTCTGTTGCTTCTTTCAGTTGTGGCCCTCGCATATTTATAACGCGAATAAAATTACCAATATTATTTTCCAATGTTATGCTGTTTAATGATTCAAAACTAACTTTTTTCATACCATGTATTGTCCTTACTGGTGTGTCGTAGTTAACATCTTCTCCAGTAAATTTCTTATCGAGGTTAAAAATATTATCATAAAATTCTCTTGCAACGGTTATAATTGGTGGTTCTGACATTTATTATACAACGTTAGATTAAATTTGATCATCGAGTGTATATATTTGAAATGCTGTCAATCCTGGAAACAGATGTTCAGCGGCGACAACGTAAACTCGAAAATATAAGTACTTGTTAACGGTATTTTCTGCTGGAATTGTAAAATATTGCGTTGTTAAAAGATACGTGTTCTCTGTGCTATATAATGTTGCCCAGTTGATATCATCGTTTGATCCTTCCAATCGCCAACTATAAATTCAACCAATACTTGAGTTTAATCGACCGCGCAAATGAAATTGCCAAATAGCAACTGCAATAGGACATTTAATTTTAATCCAAAAGTTTTCAATTTCTCCGTTAGTCGTCCATTTTTGTCTCTCAGAGAAAGCGTAACGAGGATAATTTTCTGCATAATGTGTCAATGCGCTTACCTCAAACTCACTCGGTTGTCAGTTGCCTTAAAAAGTGTTGGAATATACCCAACATTGTTTTTAGTTCGTTTTATATCACTACTAATTATACTGTCAACATACGCTTTATTTGTCAGATCATTAGGGTTAACTGGAACATATGTCGTCGTTATTTCATAGTTTCTCATATTTGTTACCTGATATTCGACCACCGGATCGTTTTAAATACGGGGCGAGTTCTTCTTTAAACTGAGCATAACTAATGACATCAGTATCATTAGCTGGTGGAGAGGTTGTCGGTAATCCAGTTATTTTTGAGTTATTACTCATTACAAGATTACCTGTCATTGTATCGCCAGCTTTATTAAGCTTGTTATCGTCAACAGATTTTAGTTGCGCATAACTCACTGCTTGTATATTATCAACATTTGCTGGTGGATACGCGGTTTCCAGCTCAATAATTATTTTACTTGACATATTAATATTGCCTGTAACCGTTCCACTGGTTTTATCAAGCTTGTTATTATCCACATACTTCAACTGTAAATAACTTACCGCTTGGGTTTGATTTAAGTTTCTTGGCGGATACGCGGTTTCCAAATTTATTAAATTTTTTTGACATATCCAACTTTACCGCTTAAAGTCCCTCATGTCAATGATAGTTAATTATTGTCGACGGATTTAAGTTGTGCATAACTACCAGCTTGTGTATCAACAACATTTATTGACGGATAATTTGTTTCTGAACCTTGTACTCGTTGATTTGACATAAACAGGTTTCCTGTCATTTTATCGCCAGATTTGTTTAGGTAGCCTGTTAAATCAGTGTTGCCATTTGTTCTTGTTGTACTTACAGCCGACGAATCTCCTAATGTTGTTCCAAATCTTGTATAATAGTTCATTATTTGTTTATTGTCTGACAATTTTATATAAACTTAGTTTATAACAATGGCAAAGCTATTGTCGATATTAAATTTTGACACAGAACGGCTGGTGCAACATAAACATAACAATGATCTGCCAGATTGTCATTATCTCGTTGTTGGGAGAACTGGATCGGGGAAAACAGATTTGCTGACGAATTTACTGCAAGGCGATAATTCTAACTACAACAGCGTTTATATTTACACAATTAATCCACAGCAGGATAAATACGAATTATTGAGCGAATACAATAACAAGCTTCGTGATGATCTTAAGGCTGGTGAAGATTTTATTAGACCACCAGAGGAACTTATTCCAGTTAATCAACTTGACTCAGATGAGCATAAGATAGTTGTTTTTGATGTTATTGCATAGACGTAAAGAACGTTGATAACAGATGTTTCCAGTGGGCTATTCATTCTGCGATGTTTTCAGAAGGAAAAAAATGCGGATCGCGTTGACAAGTATTTTAGTCATGTATCAAAATTGAATTTTAATGACATTGACTTTCCACTTGCAGAAAATAAAATACCAAAATTTGAAAAAACCAAAAAAATATTTCAGCTAATATATTTGGTCTTGACCAGCGCGAAAATGTTTATCCAAGGTATATTTCAGAAAAAGCTTCGCAATCGACAATAAACTTCTCGTTTTATAATAATCATTACGTTTGGATTAAAAAAAAAAAAACAAAACACTTTAACGGCCTAGTTGGCAGACAATATAATAAAATAAAAATAAGAAATATTTTTGCTACCGTTCTTTACAAGGTTTTTCTAAAGATGAAAAACTGCAAGAGCATCTTAAATACTGTGTTAATGTTCAAAGAATAACAATGCCAGGAGAAAAAGAGAAAGTAATAAAATTTATAAATTACAATCCTAAATTAAATATTCCGTTTGTTATTTATGCTGATTTCTAGTGTCTACTTGTTGGCAGGCGCAGAGAATGATCCAAATAAATAAAGCACCAGAAAAATACAAAAACATGTTCCCTGGGGAGCAGCTTATACAGTAGTTTGTTGCGCTATTAATAATTTTTCAAATCCAATAAAATTGTGCAGATGTAAAATTCCTGCCGTTTGGTTACTAAAAAATTTAATAGACGATGTTAATAAAATTTTCAACAGATTATCTGAAACAGCTCCAATAAAAATAACGTCCAAACAACAACTTGATTTTGATGAGGCAGTTGTCATATCTGCGAAAAACCGCTGCCTGAACGAAGTTCAGGCGATAAAGTGCGTGATCACTGTCATCAATCCGGCCAATATCGTGGAGCAGCACACGACAATTGTAATTTGAAATTTCATGCGCCAGATTTTATTCATGTCGTTTTACATAATTTTCGTGGTTATGATAGTCATATCATTGTCGAAGCATTTTGCGATGAGGAAATTAAATCTAAACTAAAATTAAATAATATAATAAAATGTATTCCAAACAATTTTGAAAAATATATGTCAGTTACGCCCGGCAAATTACGTTTTATCGACAGCTTGCAATTTATGGCAGCACCATTAGAGGAGCTTGTAAAAGGCTGTAGCAGGTTCAATAATTTAACAAGTTGCTTTGGTGGAAACTACATCTCTCTGACAAAAAAAGGTGTCTTTCCGTATGAGTATCTCGATGATTGGAGCAGATTTAATGCAACTTCTCTTCCTAACAAAGATAAATTTTACTCTTAGTTAAAAAATGAAAATATTACAGATGAAGAGTACAAATATGCACAGGAAATTTGGAGAAAATTTGGTTGTAAGACACTTGATGATTATCATGATTTATATTTGAAAACATGTATTATTATCAGCGGATGTTTTCGAGAGTTTTCGTAAAGTTAGTCATGAAAATTATGGATTAGATCCATGCTGGTATTATTATGTGCCAGGGTTGTCGTGGGATGCTCTGCTAAAAACAAGCAGAATAGAACTGGATCTCTTAACTGATGTTGATGTCTTTAATTTTATTGAAAAAGGAATTCGCGGCGGAATTAGCGTTATAAAAAAAAATAATAAATACTTAACAAATTACGATAAAAATTACCGTCAAATGATATTATTTATCTGGACAGTGATAATTTGTACGACTATACTATGTCAGAGGCAATGCCGTGTAGTGGATTTCATTGGATGACTCCAGATCAATTTCTTAAAGAAACTGGAAAAGATTTACCAGAAATGTCAGTTATTATGTTGAAGTTGATCTCGATTATCCTAGTTCATTACATGATCTACATAACGAGTATCCGTTTTGTGCACAGTCAATGATGATCGATTATAGTTTATTATCGCCAGAACAACAGGCAATGACAACAGCAAAAAATTCGATTATTAATAAGTTAATTCCAAATTTGTTAAAAAAAAGAAAGAAATTACGTGATACATTACAAAAATTTAAAACAAGCAGTAGATGCTGGACTAATTCTGAGAAAAGTTCATCGTGTGTTAAAATTTAATCAATCACGGTGGATGGTAGATTATATTGATTTAAATACCAAACGTCGTGCTATTGCTAAGACCGACTTTGAGAAAAACTTTTCCAAGTTAAAGAGCAATTCCGTGTTCGGTAAGAAGATGGAAAATATCAGAAAGCGAGTCAATATTGAAATTGTAAATGATGTAAACGCAGAAATAAATTAGTCAACGACGACGGTTTTGTCAGTATGAAAATATTCATTGAAAATCTTGTTGCAATACAGTGACGAAAGACAAATTTGAAGTTAAATAAGCCAATTAATGTTGGTGCGGCTGTACTTGATATATCAAAATGGCTAATGTTCGACTTTCACTTTAATTTTACCAAAAAGCAGTGGCCAGATTCGGAGTTGCTATTTACTGATACGGATTCACTGTTTATAACATAAAATGTGAGGATGTTTATCAAGATATTTATAACAAAACTTTATTTGGTTTATCGGATTATCCAAAAGGTAGTGGATTACATGATGATGCAAATAAGAAAGTCATCAGCAAGATCAAAGATGAATTTATGATTGCGCCAGTTAGGGAATATGTTGGACTAAGAAGTAAAATATACGCTGTAATTTTAGATGACAATAAAATGACAAAAAAAAGCAGAAGGTATTCCTCGCGGACACGTAAAAAAGTGTATGAAATTTGATGATTTTAAAGCAGTGCTAAACACCTGCGCTAATTTTATTAAAGCAAATGTTATCAGAACAAATCATCACAAACCTGAAACAGATAGAATTATAAACCATGGACTAAGTAATTTTGATGATAAAAGATATTGCGAGGACGGAATTAATACGTTAGCTATTGGACAGTACGCAAATTAATTTTGTCTAAACTTTATAAATAATGTTCGAAAATTTAACATTAACTGATGGAATTAGCAGCAAAATTTTAAAAAATAATGGTCAATGGTCAGCAATTATCCATTGAATTTAATGATGAAATTTCAGGTATTTCTTTTAGTGCATTTGATAAACTAAACCTTTCGCTTATTAAATCAGATAACAGCAAATATTTTGATAATCTTGAAAAATTGAGAGATGAGCTTATGCTGAAATGCAATAATCTTCATGATCCGATCAGTCAAGAAAAATACAAAAAAAAATAAATATTGAACTAAACCGGTCGAAGGTTTTTGCAATAGGTGGTAGGTATATTTTCACCAGGATAACTATGAAAGATATATTTGAATGTCATCGAACAGTAAGCGGAAAAAATAAATTTTATTTGTATAAAGACGATAATGAATTATTCCTCATATCTACTGTCGATAAATTAATAATAGGTGATGAAGCTCTTTAAAGGGAGATAGCTCTTTCAGTCTCCTTGTGTTTTGAAGGGACATAATTGTCTGTCTTCCTTGAATTTTCAATGGAGTTAACTCTTACAGGTTGTCACCCTTGGATTTTGAAGGGAGATAACTCTGTATCCCTTGCATTTTATCATAAATTTTGTTTATAAATAATTATATCTTGATTTACTGATAAATAATATCTTTTTTATTGTTTTTTTTAAGAAACGATATCTTTGTTTTTTAAGATTTTGTCAGGTATCTTGCTTCTTTCAGAATTGTTCAGAGATAATAATTAAGATAAAAAGAAAAATAGAACAATGAATAAGCCACGCCTATTCTGTAAGCTACTTTTAGATTTCCAAGTATTGCTCAGCTTATATATAATACAACCCTTATATAGTTTGGGGTCCGCCCCCAATGTCTTTAACTTCAACAGAGAATAGCACACTCTCCCACCATGTCACCACTTGGTGGGTGCACTTTTGCACTACTCGAGGTTGATTAAGGGGGAGAGGGTGCGGACTTCTGTTGAACATAGAGAAGGACCCCGTTTGAAGGACCCCGTTTATGTATGTGCCGTCCATTGTTCATTGTCCAGATCGTCCTCTGGGCCTGCTAGAATGTCACTGGGCAATCTAGAGGTTCACATGGGGGTTGTGTCTGTTCAAATTACCCTCTAGACCTGCTTGAATGCCGCTTGGCAATCTAGGGGTTCAAATGGCGGTTGTGTATCTGTTCAAATTACCCTCTGAACCTGCTAGCATGTCGTTTAGCAATCTAGGGGTTCACATGGGGTTGTGTCTGTTCAAATTACCCTCTGGACCTGCTAGAATGTTGTTTGGCACCCTAGGGGTTCACATGGGGGTATTTGTCCTGTCCTATTTCGTTACCCTCTGGACCTGCTAGAATGTCGTTTGGCAATCTAGGGGTTCATATGGGGGTATTGTCTTGTTAATATATGTTTTGTAAAAATAAGAAAAATATTTTTGAATTATTACAACAGTAGTAATAGTAAATGAGCTGTTCTATCTAAGAGACCCCTTTTCCCCGACAAGACACATTTTGTCAGAAATATGCTAGAAAGCCTTATCATTTGAAAGCCATTATTTTGAGCTGATAAAATGTTAAAATAGAAGCATTTTGGAGGGAGAAGGGGGTCGTTGAGATGGAAACCTCATTTACTACTATTACTGTATGTACGCTGAATCAATGATATACCATTCGTTCTATAGCTTTTTCATTAAAAGGAAACTCGGAAAGCCTCGTTTCCTTTTAATGAAAAATTTATACATCTTGTGGTATATCATTGATATAGCATACATGTAGATCTTTGATACAGCGTACATATATATATATATATATATATATATATATATATATATATATATATACATATATATATATATATATATATATATATATATATATATATATATATATATATATATAGTTAGGTATATTTAATTTAATAGTTTGTTTTTTAGTTTTAATTTTTTAATTCCTTTACATGCTATTGTAATGTAACATTGTTTACTAAATTTGACATTGTCTGGAATTGAATTTTTTATTTTTATAAACAACTAATAATAGAAACAATGTATCTAGTTCCTGACCTTGTTCCAAAACCAGTAACGGTTTTGGTAAACAACGTTTTTATTTTTTATTATCTTTCTTAGAGTAAGAATCATTAAGCTGAGTCAAGGTCATACCTAGACGACGTGATATTAAGCATATATCAATTGGAAACAAACTTCTATTTTTTCCAGAAGAATGAACTTTTGACCCTGATCCGGGAATTTGTTTTGCGTCTTAAGTAGTCGTATAACTGTTGCTTGATAAAGATTTATTCAGTTGGGCTTAAAACACTTAACACGTTAAGTTGTATTGTGTTGTGTCCAGTTTGGACTGAATATAATTTTCTTCAAATTATTGAATTCAAGTGATTATTTTCCCTGGAAATACAAAAGAGCTCTGATCTGATTCTTGGACAAAGACATTCACTGGAATTTATATGGAATTCAAAACTGGAATAATATTTTCTGTGATTCAACAAGAGACTGTTGACACCTCTACACTTCGTAGCTTATTACAGACGTCATCCCCTTCAATTTGAGATTTCATCGCGACTCAAAGTCAGTTTCATGCAGGACTTTTTATTACTAAGACTTCTATTTTTAATTCTTAGATTATTTTTGTATTTAATTCGTAAAACCAAAAGTTCTTTCATCTTAATTTTCAATTTGTATTCTAGAGAAATAAATTGATTGTTAAGTTTTACAAAGCTTGTTGTCTTCACTCTTTTATGCTGCTTATTTTTAGAGCATAGACTCGTAACTATATATATATATATAT
>JAECUM010058850.1:0-18458 GCA_016617855.1 Megalonaias nervosa | reverse complement strand
TATTCTAAAAGGGAATAAAGATAATGCTCCACCCGCCCAATCCGATGGAAGAAATCCACCCCCTCGTCCGGGAAAACCAGACCAGCAACCTCCTAAGGGCGTAGGGAAACCGGCACAACCGGAAAAGGGGAAGGAACCACCACCTTCTCAGGGAGAAAAAGGAGAAACTAATCTAAAAGGCCCTTAGGAAGGGAAAGATCAGACTCCATTACCAAACCCTCAAGGAGAGAATGGTAAGACTCATTAGTGAGAAAACTGTCAGACCCATTCACGAACAACTATGGCCAAACTCCACTAGCTTCCCCAAGCAGACCAGGCCCGGAAGTACAGAGCGCTCAAAACCAGCCAGTCTTCCAAAGATAGAACTGTCAAAACGTTCTACTCTTTGTTTAATAAAATAAATATTTGCAAATACTGTAATATTAAATCTTACAATGTGCAAGCTAAAACCACTGTGTCATATGTGTGTATTGTAAATTAGTTGCCAATTGATTCAGTGTGGTAAAATTTGCATATGGTGGGTTGTTTGTTTGTTTTTTTGGGAGGGGGGTGGGTTTACTAATCATACAGGTTTTATTAATCTTTCTTTATAATTGTATTGATATCTGTTCATTTAGGGGGAAGTAACTTTTTGACGCAGCACCCACTATATGGAATTTCATACCAATTATTTCAAGTTTTGATATGTTTAGATACATATTTTAGTATCTACTGATTACCAGAAAACATACGTCTCTAGGTAGAGACCAGAAGAAGTAAGGCCACGTTGATCTAGTTTTTTTATATGACACAATAAGCTTGTAATATTTTATGCATTATCCATATCGATGTTGCCAGCCTGTCTGGAGTCACATCTACTGACTGAAATAAATTTTGTTTCGTGTAACAATCTCAGATTTTGTATTTTACTATAGGATGAAAATTATATCTTTTTCTGTCCGTCTGTCTGTCTGTTTCATATGTGCTTCTCATCGCAAACGTTTTGTTGTTGGACATACATGCATGCATACAGACATATAGAGTACTTATAACAAAACGTTTGCCACATACGCTTCACCACATGAAGCTGGATGTCGACTTATAAACGTATAATTTGAAGATACACGAAGAATCGAGCTTTTTCGTTCTATCAATTTCAATCAAACTTCGCACCATATCTTTCTAGATAAACGAAACTCCTACAACAAAGCGATGGTAGATTGAGAAATATTGCATAGCGGATTCCGATTGCATTGTTTGCTGTTAAAAATCACGTTTACACAAAACTTAATGGAAGATTTTATTAAATTCTTAGTTTTAAGTTTTCTGCGGTTTGCGGGAGGGTCAATTAGGGCAAACGGAGGATTTACTGATGATTTATTTATAGAGTAAAGAATTTTGTTTGGTGTGTTCACTTTTCAGCTCGTCACTGGCAAGATGTATATCTTACGTAGAAATGACAGCGTACTTTCGTTCTCCGTGTTCATTTTCACTTACATGAGCTTGAGGCAAACATTTTGTGGCCACAGAGGCGATAATGGAGAATGATTTTTTCATACATACATACATACATACATACATGTATGCATGCATACATGCATGCACACACACAACCATATATACATACATACATATACATACATACATATATATACATACACACACATACATACATACATACATACATACATACATACATACATACATACATACATACATACGATTCCTAGACCAGGTAGCATTTTTCTTGAAGGTATAGATAAATAAAGAAAAAAGGCAGGAGGAAGGGTGTGTTTTCCACAGCTGACGGGGACGCTCATTCCATGCCACCGCATTTTTTTTTTATTAGACTGGCTTAAATTTAGCCAGCGATCATAATTACTTTGATAAAGTACACCAGGTACTCTAAGGTGCGCAGAAACATTTTTGTATAAGAGTGCAATGTATCGCATGTGATCGTTGACGAATCCTATCGTGACGGCAATTAACAGTGGGGAAAAGTGGAAGGAAGAAGTGATATATTTATATATCAAATACATTAACATAGTGTAATCAATTATAATTTGTTGTTTATGCTATGAGACTGGGTGTTATAGTTACATACATGGGCGCCCGCAGGATTTTTTGCAGGGGGGTGGGGTGGTCAGGACTTGGGGAGGTGGGGGCAGTCAGTCACGGCCGGGAGAGTTAGTATAAGAAGCAGTCGGAGACTAAAGCTAATATTTATTAAGCGTTTTTGACTCTAAACCTGTATACTCTATAATCGATGACAAAAATCCGTATTGGATGGGGAAAACCTATAGTGGATACATATATTGAAAATTTGTCGTTTGATTTAGCTTGGGTCACCAGGCCCTGTACAGCTTTCGTTGCTAAGAAAAGAGAAAGAAAAAAAAAACGTCTAGTACAACTCTTGGTTCTTGGAGTTATTTCCCTTGCTGAGAATATTCAAAAGGTAATCAAGACAATAAGCTTGAAGATTCAGTCTTTCCAGGAGAAATGCAGATGACATAGTTTGGGAATTGTTGGTGAAGGGGCCATTACAAGTCTTTAGTTGCTGCATTTTATATAAGTTCTAATTATCAGGTTACATGATGAAAGGTTTCATATCATCATTGATGTTAATACTATGTTTTATTTTATTTTATATTTAATTTAATTTAATTTAATTTAATTTAATTTAATTTAATTTAATTTAATGCAAGACCGTTAATTACTGGATTTTCCAGGTAAAATAATTTTGATAATTCAATGGAATGAATTACTTTAAATAATTTCACTGCCGGGTGGACAACAATGTAACCGTGAAATTTGAAGTTATACTTCACTGCTTACTTGGCCATGTGGTAAAGATAGCCACCAGTGGTTAAAGGCGGCTGGAGTTGAAATCCAATTATTTTTAAAAAAAATTTCTTTATGTGCTAATTTGAATTGAGAAGAAGAATTATGTAACTGTTTATACATCTGTGTAAATAATAACAAAATACAGCCGAACACTAACGGTATACCGCGGACATTGAGTAGGATCCAGCATGAAATTGTGCTATTTCAGTCTGTTGTATAGTGCATCGTACTAGCCAAAACGCTTGAGAATAAAATATAAAGAAAATTTTCTTGCTAGGAGTAAATAACTGATATATTTCATCTCCTGGGTGAAAAACGTAATATATCCGTAATTCACTATTTTCAAACAAATATCCTCTATATAATCACATTTTACTGTTTTCTATATACTGACGTCATATGGCTTTATTAAGCCATCTCTTTGCTTTTAAAGAAGTCAAGCTACGAGAAAGACAGACAGACAACATAGACAGAGACAGAGAGATACAGAGAGGCATGTTTTATATAAATGGGTCCTTAGAATAACAATGAGAAGATTCGCCAAGATTCCAAATTATCTTCTGATGTTTTAAGACTACTGCATACAATACATTCAATTTTAAATTTGGGTGAAAATATGAAACTCTAGAATTCAAGCAGAGTGACAGTTTAAATGATATATTTTAGAGATTATCAAGAAGTAGAGAGTGGATGAAGCTATGGACATGTCGAGGAGGTTATGGACATGTCGAGGAGGTTATGGACATGTCGAGGAGGTTATGGACATGTCGAGGAGGTTCGAGGAGGTTATGGACATGTCGAGGAGGTTATGGACATGTCGAGGAGGTTATGGACATGTCGAGGAGGTTATGGACATGTCGAGGAGGTTATGGACATGTCGAGGAGGTTATGGACATGTCGAGGTGGTTATCGAAAAAGCAGAAGTGATAGCTGAGAGAAAGAAAAGAGAGTTTATGGAGAGTAGTACTATGAGGTGGTGGGTAAATGTGACGAGATAATAGCAAAGGGTAGGGGAAATTAGGGAGGATGGGTTATGGACAGATTTTAAGGAAGTAATGGATGGGTGAGTTATGGACAAGGTGTGTGTGTGTGTGTGTGTGTGTGTGTGAGAGAGAGAGAGAGAGAGAGAGAGAGAGAGAGAGAGAGAGAGAGAGAGAGAGATTAACATATGGATGATTTACATGTATAGAGGAGGATGATAAGGGAAGGGATTATATTTGACAAAAGGGGGAAGAAAGGAATGTATGGAGGCGACAAGTTATGGACAGAGGGGAGGAGAAAGAGACTAAAGTGGAAAATATTGTGGACAGATGAGACAGAAGCTATGCATGATAAAGAGAAGGTTAAAGACGGCAGATGGTCATACCTGATACATCTATATAGTGGGAAGGTGGTTAGGGCACAGGTGATGGAGGTTAGTTTGTCCTTTTTATGTTGCTGGAGTACTGTAGGAGACAAAATTAGAGTGCATACTTGCTTTGTCTTATGGAGACGACTCAGCTGTCAGATAACTAATGCTCTAAAACTGTGGGTGTAGAAAGTATGGGGAAACGACGCTATAACACGCTTCATTATGAGACGAATTTGGATATTACGTGGTTATGGCATGTCTCAGATATCAAATAACTAATGCTCTAAAACTGTGGGTGTAGAAAGGATGGGGAAACCCCGCTATAATACGCTTCGTTATTAGATGAATTTGGATATTACATGGTTATGGATTGTCTCAGATATCAGATAACTAATGCTCTAAAACTGTGGGTGTAGAAAGTATGGGGAAACCCCGATATAATACGCTTCGTTATGAGATGAATTTGAATGTAGCATGGTTATGGCATGTCTCAGATATCAAATAACTAATACAAGAAAACCGTGAGGTACAGGAAATATTTGGAACCCGGCTATAACACGCTTCGTTATGTGATGAACTTGGATGTAGCATGGTTATGGCATGTCTCAGATATCAGAAACTAATGCACAAAAACTGTGAGTTGTAGGAAGTATGGAGAAACCCCTCTATAACACGCTTCGTTATAATAGGAATTTGGATATAGCATGATTATGGAATTGCTCTTAGATCAGATAGTTAATAGACTAAAACTGCTGTTTAGGAAATTTTCAATAAGACCGATAAGAAACATTTCATTCAGCATTGTTACTTCAGCAAACCAGAAAAGTATCTCCACCACTACCACCCACGCCGCCGCATGTGGTTTTATTTTCATATAATGTTCTTTCACATTTTCCTATATTCTGTCAGTAGCATCTCGAATAAATTGGATTGGTAAAGTTTTCTCCCATTGACGTGATAAAATAGTTTAAGCAGTTACTACTTGCTCAGCCCACTGGAAGTATAGGTAATGTCCGGTCTGTGCTCCTTGACTGGTGTTAACAGATTCACATGTATCTCATGGAATTTCGTTTTGGTGACTTTTAAGGTAGATGCTTACCGATGCTGTTTTTAAGTTGAGGCGGTTATTCTTATACAATATACAACATACATCCTGTCCAACGATCTTTTAAACTACGGTGATGCAAACATTGATGACAGTCTCTGATTCATTTTGGACATGCTCTGCTGAATGTATAAAATGTTATATTGACTTCTGAGCTGAAAACATCACTTAATACTGTCGATATTTTGTTTTTATTCTGATTTTAGCCTAAGGCTGCAGCATTAATTTTGTAAGATAGTTGAATGTCCTCTTAGGAAGACATGATTACCAGATTAGAGATAAAACATTACAAAAACTCAATTCCCTCCATCTCTCTCTCTCTCTCTCTCTCTCTCTCTCTCTCTCTCTCTCTCTCTCTGTTTGATGCACATCTATACCCATTGAGAGAGAAATAAAACGCTTCATGGTGCAGCAGACAGTTCCGAATCTTGTATAACTCTCAAATACACACTTCCTCACTATGAGGCCCATCATTATCACACCGTTCCACTTATAAAGCGGACAATAATTCTCATTTCATTAAGTGGCAGTAAAATCTATTATAAGACGGTGCCACTGTAAGGCAACATACCATATAGCTTTTATGGGCAGCGTTGTAATGAGAGTGTGCTTTACAACAGAATGTTTCTTATAATAAACGTGATGGAAATCTTAATTATTGAAACTTTCCCATTTTTTATGTATTGCAAATGGGATTATTTCTTCAGTACATGTATTTTAATAATAGAAAAGATTATTATTACTTAAGTACATGTATTTTAATAATATAAACGATTATTATTACTTAAGTACATGTATTTTAATAATATAAACGATTATTATTACTTCAGTAAATGTATTTTAATAATAGAAAAGATTATTATTACTTAAGTATACGTATTTTAATAGAAAAGATTATTATTACTTAAGTACATGTATTTTAATAATAGAAAAGATTATTATTTCTTCAGTACATGTATTTTAATAACAGAAGAGATTATTTTATTACTTAAGTACATGTATTTTAATAACAGAAAAGGTTATTTTATTACTTAAGTACATGTATTTTAATAATAGAAAAAATTATTATTACTTAAGTACATGTATTTTAATTACAAAAAATATTATTTAATAATTAAGTACATGTATTTTGATAATACAAAAATTATTATTGCTTAAATATATGTATTTTAATAATATAAAAGATTATTATTTCTTCAGTACATGTATTTTAATAAAGAAAAGATTATTACTTCAGTCCAAGGAGGTACAAAAACCTTTCTATTATAGATATTTAGCTGTATGTCTACAATGGTGGTTGTCTTGATTTTATTTATGTATGCCATTGTAGTGCTGACAGAGTTAATGATGACTGTCTTTTGTAACATGATTTTCTACTACAACACAAGATCAACGCTATTTCCAGGTATTGATACTATAGGTCAGCCATGACCAAAATGTAAAATTTCACGATGTATCTCACTTTAAATGTTTTTTCTTTCTTTCTCCAGAATGAAAACAAACTCAAAATATAATCGACGATAACAGTTTACAAATAACTTCTTGAATTTAAGGCAAAGTAACACAAGAGAACCAGCAGCTGTGTAATAATAATATATGCCCGCGTGGTTTGTTGTAAATGCAACAATTCCAATTATCCATTGCTCGGCAACACATAAACACATGTAACTTTCATCATGTCCAGGCAAGTAGAGTCAAGCATACTGCCGAATAACACAAAGACAATTAAGTGTGAATGTGATTCTCTTAGTGAAATGTCCACATGCGTAGAATAATCAAGCAAAATTGCCAAAGGGAACTAGTTTATAACAGCATGTGGCAAGATCCACCCAGGAAACTGCCAATTATAAAAAGGCCAGATCTTTTAGCGAACTGGTTATATAATGAAAAGCGAAAGGCATAATTCCTTCACGGAACTATCTAAAAATAACCGTTTTGGCAAGGTTCTCTTGGGGAATTAGCAATACATATGAAGGCAACTTTACTTCCTGAAATGTTAGGCATGATTCTATGAGGAACTGGCTATATATAACATGTTCAGCAGACACGACTCCCTGTAGGAATTGTCTAAATATAAGATTTTGAGGTAAACTACCATTGGGGGAATATCTATATACAATTGTGTCACAAGATTTCTGTACGGAACTGGCGATATACATTAATGTCTTAACCAAACAATGGGGGGGGGGGAGGAGGGGGGAATGGCTCTACAAACAAAATAGTAGGATGCAATATTCCTCGAGGGAGCTGGTCATACATAACATGCTTTGGCAAGACTCTCTGAGGGAACTGACTAGATGGGGAAAAAGCAACCATACAATACGGTACATTGCTTTGAAGCAGGTATAGAACAGCTTACGATTCCGTAGGGAACCAAGTACCATACAAAATGGTACAGTGCTTTGAAGCAGGTATAGAACAGTGTACGATTCCGCAGGGAACCAAGAACCATACAAAACGATACAGTGCTTTGAAGCGGTATAGAACAGTGTAAGAATCCATAGCGAAAGAATAAAAAGAAGCATATGAAACAGAAGAAAAAAAATTAATATCATTATATAATAATGTAAGAATCCTTAGGGAACCAATATCCATATAATACAGTATAATATTACAAAACTGATGTATTACGGTGTACATATCTCCAGGGGAAACAAACTCTATAAAATACAGTAAAATGCCTTAATTAAAATATAGGACAGTGTCTGAATTCAGTAATAATAATATTAATAATGTGGACTTTGTATAGCGCTTAATCTTTAGAAGCTCTAAGCGCTTTACAACATTTGACAACACTTAAAAACATATATAATGATATGATTACAAAACTAAAAACAAACACCACGAAATGGGAAAACAGAAAACATGCTGTAAATATTTAAGATAAGGAAACATTATTAGGTCTTTAAGTCTGTTCTTGCAGTTGAAATAGGTGAGTTTTAAGAGCGCGCTTGAATGAGATCACTGTGTCTTTGTATCTAAGTTCAGTGGGCAATTCGTTCCACGTTGCTGGGCCCTGGTATGGAAAGGAACATTGTCTATATGATTTCATTTTCATAGTGGGAATAATGAGAATACGAGTGTCAGAAGAGGAGCGTAAGTATCGTGCTGGTGTGTACACATGGGTGAGGTCAGATAGGCATGATGGACTTGAGCCCGTCAGTGAAACGTAGCACAGAGAACAAATTTTGTGTTTAATTCTGGATCGAATGGATAGCCAGTGTAGGGTAGAGAGTGGGTGGGGGTGGGGGTGGGGGTGGGGTGGGGTGGGGGGAGGCGTGCTCTGATCGTTGTACTCTAAGGATGATCCGAGAAGCTGTGTTTTGAACTTTATGAAGTTTCTGGAGTAGATATTGAGACGAACCAGACTGAATTGAGTTACAATAGTCCAGTCTTGAAAGTACTAAGGAACACACAAGTGTTTTAGTGGCATCAGCTGAAAGATACTTGTGAATGGAGCTGATGCGTCTCAGCTCAAGATACGCAGCCTTGCATATGTTCATGACATGTTGGTGCAATGAGAGAGTACTGTTGAGAGTAACACTTAGGTTTCGTACTGGCTGTGTGAATTTAATGTTGATGTTGCTGATATTTATTGTCTGAGGTAAAGGATGTGAATGAGAAAGTCTTTGTGTTGTAATCAAAATGGCTTCAGTTTTATCATCATTGATCTGCAGCTTGTTACATGTCATCCATGATTTCACATCGGAAATGCACCTCTCTACACCTTGGATGGTAGCATCAACTTCAGTTGGGTGGCTAGATTTGTATATTTGAGTGTCATCAATATACAATTGGTGAGACACTGGATGATGATCTATGACACTTGAGAGTGGCTGAGTGTATAGAGTGAAGAGAACAGGTCTAAGAACAGACTTCTGTGGGACACCACAACATAGATCAACTGGGCTGGAGTGTTTTCCATTTGCGGACACAATTTGTGTCCTGTTGACCAAGTAGGACTTAAACCATAGTAAGGGTGTATCGTGAATGCCAAATACATGCTGGAGACGATGAAGTAATATATCATGGTCTGTTGAGTCAAATGCTGCAGACAAGTCAAGGAGAGTGAGGACTGTAATCTTTCCGCTATCCAAAGCATAGAGAAAGTCATTACCTACTTTCAGAAGAGTAGTTTTAGTGCTGTGGCAAGGGCGATATGCAGACTGTACATTGCTAAAAAGACTGTTTAAATTCAGATGAGATACAAGTTGGGATAGAACAGCTTTTTCTAAGATTTTTGACATGAATGGGAGATTAGAAACTGGACGGTAGTTCTTTAAATCGTTATGGTCGAGTGTTGGTTTCTTCAGCAGAGGCTTTACAATGGCAGTTTTGAAAAATGATGGGAATTCCCCGGATGAGAGAGAGGTATTAATAACATCAGTTAGTGAGGGAAATATTGGATTTAAGCACTCAAGCAGCAGTGATGTCGGAATCGGATCAAGTTCACATGACTTTGGTGCACTCTTCATCACGATTGTACGTACTAAATCCATAGAGACAGGTAGTACCGTAAATAGATGAGATGCAAGCGCTTCATCAAGAGCACACGCCCTTTCGTTACACAATGCTGGTAACTTACTACTAACGACCTTTTTGTCTGATGAAAAGCAAGCGACGGATTTGTAATTAAAATTCGTGGGTTCGATACTCGCCCAGGTATTGGCTTACTTAGTCTGTCCTTTGGAAAAGCATCAAGCTCCCATTTCTTGTCATGATATAGGCAATAATGTGTTAAACGTGTTTTTAAAATCAAACAAAAAATATGTACTGAAGAAAATAGAAAAATGTAGTACCCATTGTCTGCTTTCTTAGTTAGTCCAGCTGATAAACAAACCGAAAAGTTTACACAGAGCTCGAACTTCACGTGACAAGAATTTTAGGACCAATAGCTAACCGTGAAAAGATTCCTGTCAAAGTTAGAATTGACAGGTTTTATCCCAAAGCCACTACTGGGTGTATTCCCATGTTTGATTTTTTAGTTTGCAAGAAAAAGAGCAGCACTTTGGACTTTTCCTTTCGGATCCCTCATTTAGCTTCAGTTTTTACTCATTTTAGTTTTCAGTCTTCACGGATCATTTACCGGTGTTCTAATTATTATTTTCTTCTTTCTCTGAATTTTAATTGTTTGTAACTAATAATTTATTGCAGACGGTTTCTTCCAGCAAACATCGAGTCTCGCACGCCAACAATCAAGCCACGAAATATGCAAACGATGATGGCTTTGCAATCTTATTCAATTGACACGAAATCAAGTTACACCTGCAAACAATGATGGCTTTGCAATCATATTCAGTTGACACGAGTAACGACCATGAATTTTGCTATTGCAATTTTTTTTTAAAATGAAACAAACCGCCATTTGACAAATGATACCATTAGATGATTTTGTCGATCACTGACACAACATAACTTATGTATCTACAAGTATGCTATGTCAGAAATAGGAGACAGCGTCCTCGCCGTAAAAATTTAAATATAACTTCATTTTCAAACATTTATGTGATATACTTTATAATAGTGTTCAAGTACATAAATATTTAGAATGGCGAGAAACAAAATAAGGGGTTACATCGAAACTTAAAAAGTAATTGATCGTCTCACTGTCTTGAGGAAGAAATTCAACAAGCTATCAAAACATTTTAGACTGATGAATGTCAACGTTTGAAGAATATTTTTTTTTTCTCCGATTCAGTAAGTGTGTTAATACGCACATATGGCGTCACTTTCAAACTATTCCCTGGAGGAATCGCATGGCAACAGAATATATCCACCGGCGAATCGCACTTTAATCTTGTTTATTTGTCACGTAAAACAGAATACCAATGAACCGGTAAAAACTGCACTTGTCCCTAAATCAAGACGGGATCTAGTTTCTTTTTTCGTATAAAAAGCCGAGCGTTCTGGAGCAAAGAAAGCAAACTTGAAGAGGAACTCGTAACTGACAGTTCTAGCCGAATAATTTCAACAGAGATATCACTCCAAAGGTAAGTGATCTGACAAACTTTGGTTTCAAATTTTAAAATTCATTTATATTTGGTTAATTAAGTTTCGGAAAACATCCTTGAAATTTGTATACCCTCCTACAAAATTTGACTAATAAAAGTTCAGAATTTGTGAAGGCCGAAGACTTTAGATTCAGGTGATGATTATTTTCATATAAAACGGTTCTCTGATATTCCACTAGCATGTTACGCCAGTTGGATTCTTTTGAAAACTGGTTTAATTTATCATGAAATTTTCTACATTACTTCCTTGTTTTGTAAAAGAAAACTATATTTTCATTACGTCGCGCTGTTCTTTTGTTCTATTATTTTATTCAAATTGTCACATTTAATGATTTCAAGCCTTCAACATTATTCTAGGCGTATTGTTAAAAAGATGAATCTGCAAAATATTATATATATATAGAGAGAGAGAGAGAGAGAGAGAGAGAGAGAGAGAGAGAGAGAGAGAGAGAGAGACTCACACACAACAAATAATAAACAAACGCAGAATTTGTGCAACCCCTTCCCTGTATAAATTTCTATAAATTGTCAAGACTACAAGATTACTTGTATTCTTCCAATATATGTCTGAATCGACTCTGTTCGAAAGATTTAACTGCCTTATGTACTATCAGCACTGTTTACCTATTTGAAGTAGAGCATGCTTGAATATAAATTAGTTGGGCTAGCGTTATCTTTATATAATACTTAGATTTTTTAAGCTGCATAACCAGTTACAGAGGTGTTCTTGTTTACAGCATTATGAGAGTGACAGTCTTTATTTTGGCGGTCCTAGCCGTCCACATTTCCTGCATTTATTGCAAGCCGACAGAGCAGCCAAGAGGTGGGTAGAACTAATTAAATTACATTATTTCAAGCATATTTCCTAAAGTTAACTTCTTGTAGCTGTATAATAGTGTGTACATATATTTACCAAATGGTGCAAACAATTTCAGAAGACAATATGTCTGATTATTATCGAGATCTGACTATCAGTAAGGAGACCTGACAGGCAGCCATTTGAGGTGATGTTATGTTGACCATTAGAATTACAGGGTTTTTTTTTTTTTTTACTGTTCATGGTGAAGAACGTCATTAGTAATATATATTTGCTTCCAATGAGTATCCCTAACACGAAATGCGACCCTTTATAGGGGTAAACTACCAAAATGAACGTGGGCAGAAAATCCCGGAGGTTACCAAATATGAACTTTTATCGATGCCTGTCAAATCAACTTATTCATGAGAATATCTTGATTTAACTTAGACTGATATAACGATAATCTTTGTTGATTGGTGTTGGTGGCGTTTAATAGCTGCATTTTGGCATCAACTAATGTAGGAGAGTATACGTGGAGTCTCTTGCATATCTGCTTGATAAAAGTTAAAATTTGCTATAAAGCATATGTGCTCATACTATAAAATCGATTTAAACATATAAATATAATTCAGATCATGTATCTTCTTTACTTAAAAGAAATCACTACTTGAGAGGAAAACTTGAATGTTGGTTGGGAAAGAATAAAATTATTATTATTATTATTATTATTATTATTATTATTATTCCCACTATGTGATTTAGATTCTTAGTATATATTGTATATATTATTCCACAGACCATCATTCTCCCAAGGGTGATGGAAGATCAGAACGACCTCAGAACGAGAACGGTCAAACCCGACCACCACATACTCATGGAGAAACTAAGCAAACCCGGCCACCACGCCCTCACGAAAGAACCATCACACTGGATCACCACGCCCTAATGGTCAAGAACCAAACAGACAAACCCGACCACCAGGTCAACAAGGAGAACATGAACAAACCAGATCACAACGCCCCCACGAAGAGCACCATCACACCCGACCACCACGTCCAACTACAAGAACATCCTCTTAGGAAAGGAACAGTCACACTCCGTCAGCAATACCACAGTGAGATAATGAACACACCCGACCATCACCCCTACGGAACAGAATTTCCAAATTCGACCACCTTCCCGAAATGGTCATACTGCCCATACCCACTACAAGCTCCGGATGGGCAGAACGCTCAAAACCAGATAACTTTACAAATATAGACTGGTCAACGCGTTTTTTATTCTCTTTAATAAATAAAAATAGATATTTACAAAGTACAATAATTTCGCTCTACACAATGTGCAAACATTGTGTCATTTTCTGTATTGCGAATAAAAGCCTGAAAGTTAATTAACAATTGATTCGGCAAGTTATGATAAATATCTATTATAATTTCTTTTTACATAAAATATTTGTAAAATCATTTCTTAATTTCTCTACATAATTCTTTTGAAATATGTTATTTAGGGGAAAGTGGTATTTTTTCACTCACTATACGAAATTTCATTTCTATTATTTCTGTTTTGTTTATTCATATTTTAATATCAACTGATCATGTAAATAAAAGGAAATGGTCTCTACGTAGTTAAACTGATCTGTTTGTCTGTGTCTTGAATGATACATTATGCCTGTAACACTTATTGAATTATACCCCGCAATGTAGCCAGCCTGGTTACGACGTATCTGTTGACGGAAATAAAAAAAATTGTGAATTAAGTTTTACTCTCAGATTTTGCATTTTACTATACAACGAAAATTAACATACATACACGCACGTACACACACACACATACGCACACACACACATATACATACACGCACGTACACACACACACGCACTCCTCACAACTATCTTGATTGTTGGACATACATACATACATACATACATACATACATACATACATACATCATAGTGACACTTGATGGTGGTTGCATACAAGTATATATCACTGAAGTCGGCAAGGAAGCTGAATTATGTCACGTGGGACATTTATAGTTGCTCACAAAACGAAATTTTAACTCTGTCACTGGATCTGAAATCTGATGACAAAATTGTGAAGAATATGCTAGAACTTTAAAAGTAAGGTCACGTAGGTCTAGTTTTCTTTGTGTAGCATACTACATTTTGTTTGTAATACGTTCCTGTCGTCTCCGATGGTTTCAACATTGCATCATCATTTAAATAAACGCACGTATTGAGATGTTCACCACCCACTGACTTGTACACAGACATTGTACTGATTCATTATTTATGAGGTGGAAGCTTTTCATACACGTTTATTTTCTTTGCATGCTCAAAAGCAATTTTCATTTGTTCCCGCAACATTGCCAACCGGTTTGATGGCATCAGGCCTATTGAAAGAAGTAAAACTGTGCTTGGGAATTTAATTATGACATCACATTTTCCTTATGATAGTATTGTAAAGGATAAGAATGACACCACCCACCACCCGCTTATTTATGTTCTTACAGAGATGCATCACAACCATCTTGCTTAAATTGTTAGACATTCACACACTGTGATGACTGCTTTATTGCTGAGTGCAAGGGTGAATCACGAAATTCGGCAAATAAAGTATGTTTAGGTGTTATTTGAGAGGCGATAGTAATTGAAAACAAACGAGATTGTTTGAAACACTGCATTACACATGTTAGGTCTTAAATGGGATAACAAAAATCGTGACTAACAGATTTTTGAAGGGCTCAGAATAGTCATCGATTGAAAAATATATACATATCAATAGAGTTCTCTATGATCTTCTTCTTATTATAAATAAAAAAAAATTCTACAAAGTGAAAATACTTTGAAAAACGAAACAAAATAACAAAATAATCGATATTTGGCATTTATGTAACAATTGTTAGTTTGTCACTACCAAAATGTTCTCAGTTAAAACTCTCGATCGACTGATATTACCATTGTTTTCGTATGGATATAAAATTCTGAGTTTGGAATGGTCAGATTGTTTAAAAAAACAACTACATTTTTGAAGTTTAACAAATGTACGCCCAGAAGTACCCAGTTTCGCTGTATACGAAGAACTGAGTCGACTCCCTATGTTAATTTTAGCAACACCTTCCACAACATGTCTTCAAATTGAAGCAAATTATGCAAATAAAAGATAGCAGAGTGAAAAAAAGACATTGTGAACTGTCAGGATCTATACTTGTATAATTCCGCCATCCATAACTACACCTTTTAATGAAATGACATAGAGCTTTGCTTTCCATTTTCAGTTTAATCTCTATTTTGGAAATATACTTTAGGATGAGAATTTATCCTCATACTCGCCCTTGTCTGTCAGTCTATTTGTCTGCCATTCATGTTCTTGTCAAATGTTATCACATGTATCCCACTTGTTACACATACATACATACATACATATACAAAAACGTACATAAGTAGAGTATGACTCGAACAAAAGAGTACTATTTGTCTTTCAGACAATAGTTAGTCACACATAAGTGAAACGTGTTGGACTCTCCAATCATAGTTACGATATTGAAAAATGAAAGTATTTTTCTACAATACTCTACGCTGAAACACCTCACAAAATTCAAACTACAATTGGGAAGAAAATTATACCAAGTATATTGGAATAGTCAAGGCTGTTGTTATTATAACCTGATGCTCAGACTGTACGACAGAAAGCGGAATAAGAACGATATCGGAACGTCCGTTTCCTCGGCAACGTGTAGATACTCAAATATAACTGAATAATGTCTTCAGGAAAATAAAAAGAAGTCAATAAAGAGGAAAAAGAAAAACAGTGGAAAGCAACTTTAAATTTTCTACACATCTAACTTAAACAATTTTGTCCAATATTAGTTTGGACAATACCCTAAAAGAGAAAAAGGAGTATTTGTGACTTATTTCTTCTTTCACTAACCTGACTGAAAATGATCACTATAAAGAATTTTTTTACAACTCTTTCCGAAATTCAGATAACATTTGAAAATTTCGAATATATTCATTTTTAGGCACTCATTGTAATGTGTGCCCGTTTTGTGACGCTCCATGTTTCATAAGCATTTAATCCTGCTTTATATATTTTTGAAAGAAATAAATAATTAAATGAGTTGAAACCTCAGTTAGTTAATCATTTATTATTGTCCTTTGTGAACTTATGATACAGTAACTGTGGCAACATGATGAAGAGACCAACAGATGGAGAGAAACAGAGAAAGAGAGACAGAGAAGGACAGAGATAGAATGTGTGTGTGTGTGTGTGTGTGTGTGTGTGTGTGTGTGTGTGTGTCACGAATCAGCTGTCTCCGTTTTCACCATGCAGTCCAATGTTAGCTAATGTTAAACATTTCGCTTTCATTTAAAAAATGGTCATGTGTCTTTTGCTCGTAATATTCAGATAGAGTACAATTACATTAACGTGATGGACTTAAAGTAAAATGGACAAAACCCATTTTAATCTTTTGTCTGAATCTCAGATCAGATGGATTCAACAATCTCTCTCTCTCTCTCTCTCTCTCTCTCTCTCTCTCTCTCTCTCTCTCTCTCTCTCTGTGCATATAATTTTCATGGTTCATGCGACATTACAAATTCACTGATCGTGAGCGGTTGCCTTCAAAACTTGAATTTCACAAATTGTTTTATCAGTGTCTACCAAGTTTGTTGCAAAGCTCCTTGAACATTTGCGCAAAGACAAACTTGAATATTAGCAGCAGGCAGGGTGAACAGACCACTTTGTACGAGACCTTATTTTACAAAAATAAAGGTTCCTACAAGGGCTGAAAAATAAGGTCAATAACGCTAAACCGAACCTTCTAACTTTTATTATTACCGTATAGTTTGAAAAACGAATAATAAATCGTTTGGGTTAGCTCATTTTTGTTATTTTATTTTTGACTTTTTTGTTTTTTATGTTATAGTGCGTTTAGTTTACTCGGTGGGTCACTCAATTTTTGTCATTCACCCTGCCTGCTGCTGTAATTTAAACAATTATTATAAATATTATTAATATGGTTGTCATCGGAGAACCTCATTCAGCTAAATTAGCACGAGGACGACTAGAAGCAATTAGAAAATATTTACCTGTTCGTGATGCTGTCAAGCAACAATTACAAGAACGACAAGAATCTCATGTTGAATTTGAAGAGGATACAAAACAATTATTTAAACCAATTACAGAGACAACTAAACCTCTTCTTCCTGCTTTAGAGAAAACCGCTGAGGCAACTGGAAAAATAATATCAGGATTAATTGAAGGTGATTCGAGTGTTCCCCCTGTTAAACCAAAAACATCAAGAAAAAAAATATGAAAAAAAGCAAGTAACCAAACTTTCCGCAGCGGGTTTTATTTACGCTAGTAATGATCCTATTGGAGTCGCTGCTACAGGATACGCTTATCGTGATCTTTTTTTAGATCCGAATACTCCTGATATTACAAGAAATAAATGGGTTTCTTTTATATTTCGAAACGTTAACAAAATAACCAAAATTACCGGTAAACATCGAGATAATTTTAAAAAATTTGAGGATAATGTTAAAGAATATGAAAGGGAATTTATTCGTATAGGTATCGAGGATATTACACAGAGAGCAATATTGGAAGAGAAATTAAAAGAAATAGAAGAAGAAAGAGAAGAAAGAGAAAAATATTTTGAAGAACAACAATCATCATCACCACCACTAATACGAGCACCACCACAACAACCACCACGTGTACAAACTCCATCTCCACCACCATCTCCACCACTACCACAACAACCACCACGTGTACAAACTCCATCTCCACCACCATCTCCACCACTACCACAACAACCATCATTATCATTACCACCACCATTAAGATCATCACCACCAATGACAAGGGGAGGAGCAAAAAAAATACAAGAAAAAAAAGAATCAGTATTTTGGTCGCCAGCCTCACAGAAAATTCTAGAAAAACAACAACAACCACCACCATCATCACCACCACCACCACCACCACCACCACCATCACGATCAATACTAACTAAACCGGGCTTAGAAAGACCAGGGGGAATTTTTTCTCTTGAACTGGGGACAATTAAACGTTATGAAGAGGGTAGAAAGAGAGAAAAAGCAAAAAAACTAAAATACATTAAAGAATTACTTGATAAATCTGATAATGAAGAATTAATGATACATCTGGAGGACGTGAGAGAATATAAACAGTATCTAATGGAACAATTATCAAAGGAGAAATATAGGATTCCTAGAGAAGATTTACAAAAAAGAATAACAGAATATGAAGAATATGAAGAAAAACTGAATTCAGGTTTAAAATCACCTTCTACTGGAAGTGGTCTCTCTACCGGAGGTGATTTTACTCTATGTCCAAATAACGTTA
>JAECUM010058849.1:0-25378 GCA_016617855.1 Megalonaias nervosa | reverse complement strand
TATATATATATATATATATATATAATATTCGCTGTAATCGGTTGAAAACGAAATTAAAGTATGACGAAATACCAAGGAAAAAGGGTTTTTATCCTGTTGATAGGGTTCCGTTTCTTTTGCCTATACCTTAAAATCCTCTTCGGGCTAAATTTCATGGTCATTATACAATTGATGATGATGATGATGATGATGATGATGATGATGACCTGTCCCACACAATGAGGATGTAAAGGGTGGAATGCAATCTGATTGTAGTCCCTCTGCTTTAAACAATCTTCGGAATTCATAAATGTTAAAGAATCTGAACCAGAAACGTTCACACCTATAACCAGACAAATAGTCAACTCAAACATCCATTATCTGAATATGAGCCCTTGTGTTATGACGTTCTAACACGAACAAATGCAATCTGTCATGACATTGAAATTGAAACAGCATCTTTATATAATGAATCCTCTCAAGCTGAAATGCTTGAAACAAAAACGAAATTCAGTATTTACTTGAGAATGATTTCACAGAACGAAGTAAAAGTAACTCGCGTTCACCATGTATTCTTCCGCTTAAACCAGATAATACATCCTGCATGTGTACTGATTATAGAAAAGTCAATTAATTTCAACTAAACAGATTCATTATTAGTGCCATGAATAGATGACTGCACACTGATAAAATTGGAAATGAATTCACTGAAAGAGCTAAACAAGTTTCGGCATTTGCTGCTTTAGATTAACTTTATCAGTATAATGTGATGCCATTTGGTATGCAAAAAAGTTTCCGTCAAAATTCACTTTAATGAACATAATAACATCTGTTCTAAACAATTGTGACGTATACATCGATGACGTCATCAGCTGCAACCAACGATATCTTGAAAAATGACTTGGAAACTATTCGGAAAATCAGTGATGCAAATTTTAGAGTTAATCTAGGTAAAAGTTAGTGTGCTAAAAAATACAACAAACCAGGTACCAGAGAAATTATTCCACAATCGAGAAGCAATGTTTGACTTTGATATTTGCTTTGAACCATTTTGAACTGTATATTAGTTCAACTCCTTCTCCGATTATTGTATTCAATTATCATATCCACCTTACTCTCATTAACCTTATCTAAAACAAAAATAACAAATTGTTGAGCTGGAAATTTATGTTGTACAAATGCAACATTGGCATTTGGGAAACAATAATCTGATGGCAGATGCACACTCACGTGTATAGAAGTACTATAATGCTCTATAATGTACTATAATGCTTGTGTCATTCATAATACATCTTTCCATGTAATTTTAACTATTATAGTACTATATGTATATCTGACTAATATTTAAAAGAAACCTTTAATTCATAAAACTTTCTTTTTCCTAATGAGGGGAGGTGTTATGTGTATTTAATTTATAGTGTGTACTTTTGTCACTACTGGGGGTTGTGCTGAAATGCGTTTGCAATGCTTCCAATAAGTAAACAAGATGTTTACAAAACTTTAAGTTCAAGAGCTGACCTTGTTTACTAGTAACTGATTTGTTCCATTAGAAATGATAAGTTCTCCAGGTGACAGTCTGGATATAAAGGTAATTTAGCAAACAATTTTTCATTGCTGTCATAAGGTCAGTATATGTAAACATTTCAGTTGTGTTTAGATATAATTTGAGCGGAATCATTTATTTAAATTATTAGTTGGAATTACAGGGTACTAATTGAATTTTAGACTAAAATACTTCTTTAGGATTATTGAGAACTCATTTAAAGGCATTCTGAATTAAATCTTAGTGCCATTCAGGTCTATTGGAATTAATTCGGAACATAATATACTTTTTGAATAGTGATTTGACATTTAGTACTATTTGAGATTTAATAAACAATATTGAAAGTATTTCTTATCACTCTATAAGTTAGAGAAATAATTTTCTTGTTGAATTTTAATTAAATTGTTGGATTCACGTTCTTTCCGTTACATAGTTTAAGACCTAGATGACTAAGTGGAGAATGCGGATGCGGGATGTCGCGGGTTCGGGCCCCTGCCGAGTCATACCAAAGACATAAAAATGATGCCAAATAAATAAGATAGGTAGAATGATAGATAGATAGATAGAATAGAATAGAATAGATAGATAGATAGATAGATAGATAGATAGATAGATAGATAGATAGATAGATAGATAGATAGATATAAGGTTTTTCTCGCTAAGGTCGCTCAAATTATTGTGTAATCAGTATACAAATTATAAAATGATTTATTTTTATTGCTTGGTTGGTACTAGAACGCTGTTCAAAATTAGGTTTTTATACATTTTTACTTTTTCCGTAAAGAGCATTTTTTAATTATCAAAAATAATTTTTTCAGGATAACTACCACCAATTTCATAAAAGAATATTCATTGTTAGTAGAAAACATACTCGCTGATCAGGTAATATAATTGTTTTTTCTAATAAACCAAGTCAGTAACCAATACGTTGCATTCCCCATAGGAACAATATCATTATTTAAACAACGGAATATTTATAAACTTTTAAACCTGAATTTAGTAGCATATAGTCTTATTTTTTGTTCTGATAACATATTAAATGAATAAAGAAAACTCGGATCTAAATATTGACCAGACTCTGCCAAAACAATTCGTAAAATGGAGTTTGATCTGTCTGCTAGGACGCCTTTGATGACGCATACCTTTCTGTACTCAAAACTATTGATTGAACTTTGGGTAAATAATCTTCCAGCTAAATCTCGAAATTTTATCGCAGTTAATAGTTTAAGGTAAATATGGAAAAAGTGCCAATAATAATAATAATAACAGTTCAACGTAGAAAAGGTGAAACTTGGGGTCCTTATATTCAGTCTTCGTCAAATTTTGATTTAAAAAATACATTAAAAATTGAGAAATGGTCTTTCCTGGATACAGTTATTTAATGTAAACTCTCGTATACAATAATGCCGATTTTACATATGTGTTATCGGCATTAAACTAAAAACTAATTTAACCAACATCTTTTATTTGTTAAAGTAGTTACACAAATAGGATCTTGAGTATTGCGCTTTCGGTTCATAGAATTTATTGTCTCGTGTTCTATCTCGGTTTCTTGGATTATTCTGATTTTTACCGAAGAAATACAATGATATGCATAAAGATGTTACTATGACACCAAATTAAAGGGCAATTAACAAACGATTAACAAGATAAGGAAGTTTCTGATAATAATCTACTCGAAAAAGAAAGATATTTCAAAATCAAAACAAGAATATCTGTTTATACTCCATCAGGTTCCTTACCTGTTATTTACTTGGTAGATGTGTTGTTAGTCATGAGTCTCAATATCTAAAAAAATTGTTTAATTTTAAATAAATGAGAAATTCATTGTTGCCAAGTTTCATCTTATTTCTAACAAGGCAGGTATATATTCCTTCTAAAAGAAAAGAATGAATTATATTTTTCTATCCAAAATAAATTACGTTCTATTTGCACATGTACAAGTATAAGGCACTTCCCAGACGAAGGAGATTTGATGACGGTTTGTCCCTGATTCTTACAACCCTCCGATCGTAACTTCGCTTCTTTGCATGTTTTCATCTTCACACCATAACACATATTTTATTCGTCATAACTTTGCCACATCATCTCACTGCCATGGAGCTATGATGCGATGTTTTGCATGATGGCTCTAACTTTACACCGTACACAAACGACTCCCGAATGCTTCACGCAATTGGCATGTCTCCTGACTAGATATTAGGTTAATTGTTATAGAGGTTTCAATTCCGCACAAGAGAGAACTCGATTGCTCACATATGGCAGAACTCGATGACGGACGGTACTGATATCATGAAATGAAAACAAGTTTATTACAAACCAAGGTTATCCAATGCTGACTCTCAAATGTCTTTTAAGATTATCATATACAAAGGCACCATTCTTTACCGAGTATGTGTAAATACTCTGTTCATGTTTGCATGAGAGAGGAGTGAAAGAGAGATATGTGTGTCCTGTGTAACAGAACGTCAACACATACAAGATTATATCATTCAAATGGAATAAATGCTTGGAGATTTTAAAGCTGTTGGACTGAGAAACGAAGAAAGAGAGAGACAGACGGACGGAGAGTATTTATTTCACTAGCTCAAATGGACTGTGTCGATAAATTTTCAATAACTTGAATTGAAAAGTTGATGCAATAAGCAACAAAGTATTGTCTACAGTGTACAATATACCACAGTAAAAAACGAAATTACATCTACATACAGATGTAGATCAATGTACATCCAACAATCATGTCAGTTCATAAAATAGGGAGAAAGACGTATCTACATCGTTAATGGTATTAATACAAAGATAAAATCAGCTATGCAATTCAAATTCATGTTCCTGCAATGATCATTCCAATATATTTACAAGATAGCTGAATATACGACGCTATTTCCTGATTAAAAGATTTTAAAAAGTAAGTGGCCAAATTATTCAATGTTCTAGCATTCTGGGTATTCATAACTTCTGCATATTCGGTCTTTGAAATATTTACCTATTTATTTTGCTGCTTTTATACAACAAACACTCAATAAAAAAAATTATATTCTTTAAGGAGGTTATAAATAGAAAAAAGTCTAACATGAATTGGTATATTTGATCTCTTTTCCTCCATCTAGCTTCAACTTCACGTCTGTGCGAGGATACTCTAAATTTAGCAATTGCATTTCTATATTTCAAAGAATAGATGCTGTCAAGGTAAAGTTTAGATCCAACATTTGTAATCACTGTATAAAATAATCCTCGACTACTGTTCTTCGGGTAATCCACATAATTTAAAACACAAATGTGACTGTCCGATAGCCTTAATTTATAAAACTGTAAAAATGTCAGTCGGACCGACCCCTTGATTAACGCAAACGTCACAGAATCCCAATCTTCATAATAATTCTTACGCTAAATATCCCTAATTTAAATTAGTGGGTAGAGCTTCTAAATCCTTCAACATCATGTGGTATCTATATGTTCTAGTTTTGTCCTACTTTGTATCTAAAATAAACCAACACTCCCCATATAAAATCAAATATATTTACTATCATTGTCGTAGGCCCTACCTACCCATAAATAAAATCAATTTGTGATGACTTCTTCTCGGCCTAATATCTTTTTGTTAAAAGTAAGTGCACTTTTTCAATGCTTTTGGTAGGAGTAAAGCCCCAAAATTAGCAACAATACTCTAAGAGAGGTTTCATTAGTCTGTCAAAAGATTTACGACATGACTTGTTTTAAAGATGTATATTTATAAGGGTTCTTTTCAAGTACAAATATCGCTGTTTTAAACTTCGGTAAAGGAAGCACCAGACGTCATAACAAGTCTTATTTACGTATTTATAAGTTCTATATTTCCATGACGTTCTCGTAAAGTGCCTCCTGTTCTAAAAGTCATAACCTTCGATTTTGAGGTGCTAGCTACCTTAGTGTTAGGTATTTTGGTTTATCCCCAGGGGAATTAGAATCCTAGAGCTATTTTCCCCAACGGGGAAAAGCTGCTCTGTAGTAGTTCTGCCCCCCCCCCCCCCAAGCATCTTGTAGCATTTCCGAATCCCCACTCCATCCCCAGAAAAATTACTCCAAATCGATTTTCATGCCCAATATGCGTGTGTGCTTTCGTTAGTTATTTTTTGTGATGGGTCCCCGTTTAGTAAAGCTTTCATTCATTTACAGTTCATGTGACTTGTTTAAAACAGAATATATTTCACGCTATGAACTGACTTTCCTTTCATGAAATATTATGTAGGAAGGTTCTACATATTCGAATCGTATTTTCTCTCAATATTTTGTCCTAACGGAAATAGAGAATTAGCGTTCCGTCCCTGCATCCGTCCATTTCTAAGTCCACTTGATAGCTATGAAGCCGTTTGCATAGTGGAACATGACTCGAGTTAATTCTACCTTTATCAGAAAAGAAAAACCATATTGCACAAATCCATCTGCTATCGGAATTTCCTTTGTAAAATTAGTCTCTGGATACAATCTAACCATTAAAACGTTAACTAAATTCTGAATGCACGTCAAAGCCTATTGCGCAGTCTATGATGTGATTATGATACATGCATAATCTCTAATCACAAAGTATATCATTTTAATTTTAAGCAAATTGAGTTGTTTGCTGATAGGAGAAAATTTAATGTTGAGTCCACATGCACACACACACACCCACACACACACATACACACGCACACGAAATAATTAGTGCCTATCTTTCTCGCTGAAAATGGCTACAGATAATTTTTCTCCCAGGAAAAATAGCCCTGAAGTGATTTTTCCCCTGAGTGAAAAGAAGGTTCCAAAGAGGAAAACTTAATCTTCAGCATCTTTTCTTCCGCGAATTGGTTCTAGAAACCAATTTACCCATAGGGGTAGTGACGTTAGTTAGGGTGGGGGTGGTAGTAGAAATCAACTAAATGGGAAAGTGCCTATGCAAATCTTACATAAATAATTCAAATATTTTATTTACTATACAAAGAGGTTATCTATAAAGCTGTTATAAGCCCGAATTCTGACTATGCTTAACATTTCGCTGATTCCCCAGATTTAGATAAATCGGACCAGGTTCCAAGAAAGCGTAAATTTGTATTGAATTTAGAGAGATCAGCCGAAGGCTAAGAGATAATATTTGTAACCAGCAATGTCGGCAGCGTGAATAACAAAAATGAAAAATTTTCATAATGTAGGGGGTTCAGAAAAGGAGTCTTTTACTTTGAGACACAGTTTTGTACACTTTTTGCAGCAAGTTTACTTTGGTTTCTAGATGTCATACCACACTCATGTCGTGCAATAGTTGTCCTGCCTATAAAAGAAAGATAAATATAACGTTAGGTAAACCTGTGTAAAGAAAATGAGCAATAAACGTTACTGTTGAAAAGGTTTTGGGTTACATAACGATTTTATCATTGCTGAAATATTGGTGTCTAACAGTGTTATGTATGGTCAAGGCAAATTAACTTGTTTGCAATAAACAAATTCATTCAATAATAATAGTACTAATAGTAGTACATGTAGTAGTATTTGCTTTTTATCAGTTCATCCCTTCAATATAAATCTTAAATAAGATGAACATGAAAATTATTGTTGATTCTGTTGGCTAGGCAATCATTTACGATCATAAGCTGCAAAGAGCATCTTTTCATCACATAAGTTTCAATTGATTTTGTAAGGAAATGTACATTTAATTGAACGAATGTTTCGTTTAAATTGTTTTAATTACCAATCATCAGATTAATACATTCAATGTTGCAGATCAAGATAAATATTATACATTCTGAAGAACACTTCTTCGCTTTCATATAGCACTTTGACTTGTTGACTGGATGGTATAAGGGAGATAACCCAGTGAACCATGTAAAATAAAAGCCTATGTATTTCAAGTCCTTTCCATTCACGAATATCTTAGAAAAGTTACTGAAGTTTTAATTTGGTGGAAATAATCTGATTCCTACTAATTTGGAAACGGATTATCTACTGAATTAGTTTTTATGATTTAGTCAAAGGACCATGATTTTGTAAGCTGTTCGCTTTGTATATGATTAGCAGCTTCTGTATAATAAAGAGGAAGATATACAGTCGCCATATTGTTTCTTTTATGGTAGAATCATTTCAAAATATATTTATTACCTATGCAAAAGTGTTTTTCGACTTATCTGTGATGCATTCTTCCTGAATACCAAGCTCACTAGATATAAAACGGGTGTTTGAGTAATCCCCAGCTGCCTGTTGGCCAGACCCAGATCGGCCCAGTATATGACGATAAGTACAGGAGGGGATTTACTGCAAGCTAAGTGCATGAGTGGCTGGGCCTTGTTGTAGAAAATAATAACTATCATGTCGGTGAAATAATTAGCTTCACTGTATTTATCTGTATTATAGCATGAAGCAAAAACTGATTTTGCTATAATTTAGATTATTGGTAAGAAATATAAAATGACCTAATACGTTCCAAAATTGTTCAACTTACCCTTTCTGCTGACTTTGCGTTTCTGTAACAGAACATTTATGTGCATTCATGAAATAGCAGTAACGGTAATAGTCCTACTTGTATAACAAGTTTATACATGGCAACAGAAATCTGGTAACAGGAAAGTATATTAAAACAAAATTCGGATGTGCAGTTAATTCTTAATGGGAATGACATTTTTATTAACACTTTCCGTTTCAAGAGTTTAAATGAATCGTTTGTTTCAAGAGTTATTTTAATATTTTCTCATATTTTAAGCTTTTATCAAGATTTTTAAAATAGTTTATTTGAATTTTTACAATATTTTCTGCACTAAAGTCCGGTGATGCTTAAACTAACCTTCTCTCGTCTTCCGATACTTGTGCAGGAAGCAGGCCAGAATTACATTCAGTATTATAGAGACTCCCAACAGCGCTCCAACTACTATAAGTATTATTACGAGCACTGAAATAATAATAATAATAATAATAATAATAATAATAATAATAATGAAGTATTAAACTTTCTTTCAAAGCTGTGCAATATTGCAAACGGGTACATAAAAAATTTTCTACAGCAGTTATTTTACCGGTAGCGGTTATCATTATGAAGGTGTCAAAAGGTAAATAAATACATTGAGCAAAGTTGATATTTTGACCAAATGCCCACTCAGTTTCAGTTATGGATAAAATATAATACGGTTATAACGAAGAATACCCATTTAAAATATATTATGGTATTTGCTCCTTACTTTAAATAAAAAGAGTTTTGACGATGTCTGTGCGATATTGTCAGTTGTTCTTGTTCTCCGCATTTATCTACTCAAGCACAGATTATGCAATTTTATTCTTAATGACTTTTGACCTGGGCACTGGGGCCTTTGCTCCTCTATGAGAACAGGTATCTTCTAATTCACTGTATGATTAGACTAAACGATGGACTCTAACATCAAATAAAAGAATGATATCGGTGTTTATTCAGACCTATTTGTTTTACGAAAATAGTAGAGATAATGATGAACGAATTAAGGATTATTCAGCTCGATAAAGATAATGAATCGTATACGATCCAGATGAATTGCAGAAGCATTAGCATATAGCTTTCTCAACCTGGATTAAGGAAGACACACCTTCTTTTAGAAATAAATTGAAGCAATATGTGTGGGAAACTAACTTGCCTACGAATCTTCCAAAGAAGTATCGTCATAACATAACTAATTATTACGTTAAAATCTGTGAATTTTAACATATTTTTTCAACAACTGAATTTGGAGCTAAGAGCTCAGTAGAATACAATTTAAACCCTAATGAAGATTCGCTGGAGAAAATCTTACTCATTAATTATATTCCTACTTTAAACAACAAATATTATTTAAAACAAAAAAGGCACAAAACTATCGTTTCTTTCGTCGTACATCAAGATCGATTAGTTTTCCCTGACACTTGATAATCATTTTATCCAGAATTATTGTATATTACTAGAGTATGAAGAATTGTGTTTGATGTCCTTTCTTTCAAAACATCAGGTACATGACTCTACGGATCTCAGAAAATTGCTCCTAGCAGTTGTCATGTAGAAATATGAACTTACCCACGTGACCAAACTTTCTCTTTACAAATTCATTTTGCTCAGAATAGACCCCGAATCCATAAACGAGGGGCAATACGTTAAATTTTTATAATTTATCGGTCGTGAATCATATGGAAAATAGTATGCAGTGTCTCATATTAACCACTACCGGAGTTTCAAGCAGCAGATTAATAGAGGCTTATGTTTTTTCAATAAATTAAATTTGTAATGACATTTATCAGTTTCACACTGTTTTGCTTCTTTTGTTTTAATGAATTTCTTATTTTCGTTATAGTTGCTTTTGTTGTTTTTTTGTTGTTAAGGAGGTGGGTGCTGTTTAAATCCTAGTACCATATGGGTGGTAATAAAATAAAATTTATTAAATTTGAACTAATTGTTATACTTAACACTGGTTGCATGCTTTATTCACAAATTTATATCGTCTGCACAATATATATACATTTAAACTGCTGTGTTATCAGTAGTTTGAACGAACAATTTCAGTTGATCATCTGTTACTTCGACTTGGGATAGAAATTAATGTTTAGAAATAGGTCCGCATTGATTGATTGACCGATCCATTCAGTCATTCATTGATCGGTATTTTGAACAGATTGAATGTTATTCATTTCCAAGCAATTTGCGTAAAGTATTTTGCCTAACACACTTAAAAGCAGTCAAACAGCCAAAAAAATATATATATATATATATATATATATATATATATATATATATATATATATATATATATATATATATATATATATATATATATATATATATTTGACTCCGGGGTCTTCCTCCATCAATATATACTGGTCGCCTTTCGTGCGCTGAGATATGTTATTAAATCAAAACAAGAATAAGATATATATCATATAAACTCAACTTATAATTCATGTGTATAATACATATATTCATTCATTCATACATACACCCATGTAGAGATATAAACCTTCCTACTTACCTAACTCTCTTCATGCATGGATACATACATACATACATACATGCATACATGCATACATACATACATACATACATATTTTTATGTATATTTAATATAATTGTTTGTTTGTTAGTTTTTTTTAAAAAGTTATTTCATTACATGCTCTTGTAATGTAACATTGTATGCTGGACTTGACCTTGTCCAAAACTAAATTCATTTCTGCTTTACCTGATTTTTTTATTTTTTTATTTCATTGTATGTCAACAACTAATACATAGCTAAATAATTCTCTATGATTATGAACTAAATATCAGAGGTATTATTAATAGAAGAAGTTAATATGTTTATGTGAGTCAGGGTTTTGGACTTTCCTAAGTGAATTTTACAGGTTATGATTTTGATTTTGTAAACATCAGGGTCATTCTAGAAGGTTATGTTCCATTAAGTAATTTTTTTTTAGAAAATGCTAATTGGGACCTGAGGTCAAGTAGAGAACTATATAATCTTATAACTGTAAGGACTTGCTCATTCGTGCTTTAAGATCTATCACTCTCAAGCTGTATTATATGTTGTGACCAGTATTTTTAGTTTTTTCGGGCTGGAATCTTTTTTGTTCAAATTATTGAATTCAAGTGATTATTTTCTCTGGAAATACAAACTTGCTCTGATAAAATTCTTGGATAAAGACATGCACTGGAATTTATACTGAATTCAAACCTGGAATTATATTACTGTGATTCAACAAAAGACTGTTGACACATCAACACTCAATAAGCATAACAGACATGTCATCACCTTCAGTTTTGGGATTTCTTCGGCACTTTTACTGAATTTTATTCAGGATTTTAAATTACTAGGACTTGTGCGTGTAATTCTTGGATTATTTTGGGATTTAATTCGCAATACCGTAAGTTCTTTTTTTTCTCATTTTCATTTTGTATTCTAGGGAAATAAATTATTTGTTAAATTTTACAAAGCTTGTTGTCTTTCACTCTTTACTGTTACTTATTTTAAGATCATAGACTCGTAACAATACATACATACATACATACATACATACATACATACATACACACATACGTACGTACGTACGTACGTACATACATACATACATACTGGCAGTAAAGTCTCTGTCAGTTGATCATCATATGAAAATCACATGTATGCCTTCCAAACTTGAAGATTTTGTATAACTCCAAATCACTCATTCATGAAGATTTTTGTCGTAGAAGATTATAGCGCCAACCCAGCAAAACATATTTATGAAAATGTCTGACTCTGTTATACATATACACACATATGATACTTTTCGCATTTTGCTATTTAACTATTTTATGCTTCAGATTTGTCTAGAAAACATATACCTCATGTTATTTGAAACATGTTATTCAATTCTGTAAGATATTTTAAAATTTAGGTCAATACCGTCTTACTTACTAGACGCCAATCGTTTGGAAAATTCTGGCTCTGGGCTTGAATTTTTTAAATTCGAGAGACATACATACAGAAATAAGCTCAGGCTAACTATATGCGGATAAATATACAGTGCAATTGGTAAATACTCCAACTACTTTAAAAAATGTGAGAAGTGAAATGTTTTCTTGAACAGCAGCTGAAAAGCAGCATAGCCGCTGGTTTATCAACACCTTCGTCTACAGTCTTGAACTGCATCTTATGAAGCAACTGTCTAATTAATATATTCCGTATACCAGAATTCTGAATTTTGTATTTAATGAAATATTTTACCGTTTAGATGTTCACCAGTATTTGATCCAACACTCCCAGCTGGTACTAAAGAAAAGAAAAACAAAATGCAAATTATAATATTACAGATAAAGTTATTACATACGTTTCTAAATGACACGTATAGAAAAGGCTTGGTTCTCTGTAAGTTATCTTTCAACTTTTACTCAGGTAAGAGTTTATTGACGTTGCATACCACAAAACAAATGACCTCACTGAAGAAAGCACCGTCAATCTCAGCTTTATTGCAAAGCAAAATGATGTCGTCTGTGAAGCGGCGAGAAAGCTGGATTTCACTTACATATAAAACAACACAAGTAAAATTTTGTCCCTCTGCTTGCAACAAAGACAAATGGAAGTTGATTTAGTCTAAGCCACTAGGACTTAAAAAGGCGCTGCTACCGGCCAAATCACGAAATCAGCCAGACACGGTTGAAGAAGTCATATCAGTTGATATAGGGAAAATGACAGATACAAAGTTTCTCGCTAACTCAGGATCTGAGGACTTATCAGACAAGGAGATTCGGCACAAGAATCTGACAACCTGCATATGCGATTGGTACATGCTGCGCGTTTGAATAACCTCAAGAAGCTGACAGCGGTCGACAATAGGAATCTGGTCGTGGAGGAAAATCACATGAACCTAAACAAACGGAAAGCAGAAGGCTGAGAATGAGATATGATATCACATTAAAAACCAAGAACACGAGTCACACCACAGTTAGAGGCTGCTAGCACAAATCCAGATTCATCCGCAGCCTAATTTTTTGAATTTGTGAAACTCTCAACAGAATGCTCACAGAGGACACAGCACTTGCTGGAAACCTTGGAACCTTCTTTTGCCACCATTGCATCACCATTCCTTTAAGGGCTTTATCGCAGACACGACTGTCTTCACCATTACAAGGTGGAGGCTGTACGACTGCCACTGTCTCGGACACATAAACTCGAACCTCTCGTCCCGAGACCGCAAAATAATGGGCAAATATGCAACTGGGTGTGGGCAGGAAAAGTGTAACGGTACTTGCTCGTATCATGGACACTATTTTTCATTCCATCTATAATTCACCAGAAAGGTCCTTTGCCGGCTGACTAGAATCTGATGGTGCCTGTCATCATCATAGTAAATGAGTTCTTTGCCATTCTACACCCTCATATTAGCACCAATAGGCAGCCGAGCGAACGCTATAAGAGCGCTGGACAGGGTACTAATTGTCCAAACGCGGAGAAACCAGCTGACCGCAAGCTCCGACACAATGTCAATTACGACTAGTACTGTTTTGCTGGAATCGTGCTCATTGACGTTTTTGTGCGCAGGCACTGTCTGCACTTTTTGCAAGGTGCTGTCTGCAATAATACTGTGTTTCCAACAGAGGCGTCTTTCGCTGGTTGGTCAAAATCAGTCTCTTAATGCTTGGTTGGATCCTGTGGTGTTCTCTGCACTTGTATGGTCATCGTAACTGAATCAACATTAACGTTGGAGTCTGGCGCCATTTTGTCATTCGCTAGAAGAAGCTGATATACACCCCATATGATCCGAAGTTAAGCTCCAAGCTGCTTAGTATCATCATGAGCCCATCCCCAAGAACCTAATCTAGACTGTTTCTGGCATATCCGTACATTTTGTGGTAAATTGGGTACCGTCCTGGGAGAACCTTCTTCGTGAGCAGCCATATCTGTTACAGTTCAAGGCACACCAACGACCTTCCCTGATCACACTATCGTACTGAGCAGTTGAGTTTGCCCAGGATTGCCAAAATGTACGTCCGAACGCTATTGCTGACACACTAGAGCCCGACTTTGGCAAAGCCTTTCGCCTTGTCTAGTATGAAATATACAAAGCCGACTTTAACATGTGCATTATGTTCAAGGTGCCGTGCTTGTTGGTTGTTGGTCCTGAGAACATATACTCAGTGATGTCCCACGTTGGAGACAACGATAGATCGCGACATTGAAGCAACAACCGATGGTTATTCACAATAAGAGAAAATACAGTTGATTTGCAAGAATTGCATCTCGAATCACCCCGCATACAGGCATCGAGGTAGAGCAACTGTTAAGGATCTGCTCTCTATCTCTTTCTCTCTCTTTCTCTGTCGACCGCTCCGGTGGCCTAGTGGTTAGAACGTCCGCCTCGTATGCGGGAGGTCGTGGGTTTGATCCCCGGCCGAGTCATACCAAAAACTTACAAAAATGGTACTAACAGTTGCCTCGCTTGGTGCTCAGCATTAAGAGGTTAGTGTTCGGACTGGTCGGCCTGGTATCAGGATAATGTGACTGGGTGGGACATCATGCTACATGTCTGCGGCATGATGCCCCAGTGCTAGACATCACTATAAACTATCACACTGCAGACATCGTAGCGATATGACTGAAAAATTGTTAAAGCTACGTTAAAAATCCAAATCACACACACACACACACACACACACATCCTCTCTCTCAATCTCTGACACTATATTTGGAGTCGCTATTAAAGCGAAGTACTTGTGACAACACCATTAGTCCCATACAGGTGTTGGTTTTGAGCATGTATGTCGTATTGACTAATCCTCTGTCTGGAGTCGTTGCTCTGGAACGAGGCACCTGTCGTAATACCCGTGTAGGCCTTGCGATTTTTCGTTCAAACTCTAGGATGGCTCAACGTTCGGCTGCGCTTGGTGACAACAGATGTGTTGTAAACGCAACTTTACGGACCGGCCACACTCGATAGAGGTATTACAATATGAATAACTTCTTAAAACGAATATAGGCTATCATTCAGACTCATTGACCCAAACTGTCAGCTTTTTCTTGATATAAGCAAATATTCTGTATGTAGCGTTTGCCTTTTTTTTGGGGGGGGGGGTTTGTACGCTGTACAGTTATTGTTGCTGGAGCATGACTGAAGCAGAATAAAACAATTTACTTTGCATAAAATTGAGACTTTAAAATATTTTAAAAAATTATATAGAAACTTCTAGTTGACTTTGTTTCACTTAGCAATTTACTGGAATATTAAAATGAGAACTAGCGAAATGCCAGCTTGTTATCATCAGTTTTGAGCCCTATGAAGTTGTTACTCTTTTATTCAAAAGGCAAATTGTTTTCACTTTTCAAAACGTATTCTTCGCTGTGATACACTTCTTACTCAGAATTATAATTAATTATAATCATAAGTAATTATCATAATGTTCACTGCCTGATCGTACCTTATTAATGACAACATAATTCCCATATAACATTCTATGTGAAAATTCTTTATAAATGCATAAACAGTCCATTAAAAATAAATACATGTACATAATACAACCTGAAATCAGCAGGTCAGTGGAATCTTCCCCCGCACCAGCAATATTGGTGGCGTGACACTTGTATCTTCCCGTGTCCTGGGATGTCACGTTATAAATTCTCAAACTGCCGTCGAAAGGAACTGACCCACCAATTACACTAGACCAAAAATAATGTGGGTCAGAGCGGTACACAAATTTGTTCTGGAAGTACCACTGCAAAGAGTGGATGGTGGTTGTGTTGGTGATGACACAAGAGATGCTGACAGTTTCTCCTTGTTTTGCAGAGAGGAACGTGGAATTTTCGATACTCACCACTGGTCTGGCTGAAAGAAATACACAGCATTGAACTTGTGTGTGTGTGTGTGTGTGTGTGTGTGTGTGTGTGTGTGTGTGTGTGTGTGTGTGTGTGTGTGTGTGTGTGTGTGAGAGAGAGAGAGAGAGAGAATTTGCGAATAAAAGACTAAATCAAAAAGAGACAAATATACAAAATAGTGACAATATTCAAACATGCATACATGTAATGAGATATGTACCATGGGCTTATAAGTAAGGGGATACTGCATTTCCTTTTGGCAAGTTTTTCACTCTAGCCTTATCACAAGAGTCATGTTGGTGAAGAGTGTGTTTAATCTGTACACAAGTCACAAACAAGACTCCCAGTTAGTAAATTCCTCGTATTTGCCAGAAACAATTAACATTTTACTTGTTTGTGGATGTAGATGAGTCAAATAATTATCAGAAGATAATCAAAACCCTAACAATGTAAGAAATCAAACTCAAAAATTGAAATCAGAACACGCCTTGTATTGATTATGTGATAATGTAAAGTCGACAGAATTTTGGCTTGAACTACAGATCTAAACACAAACCTTAGTGACCATAAAGTCGCCTTGATTACTATGGACATCATATAGCCCTAGGAAGAAATATTACGTGCCATCTGACAAGTGCCAAAATCAAAATGCATGAAAATACGTTTATTTAGAATAATGTCATTGAAATGATGACAAAATACGTTAAATCAGGTTACTTAACAGTGACAATCAAAATACGAAGGAGTCTATTAATTCTTATTGGTGTCGATAAGTATTTCTATTCTCACGCGTAGGTTGGGTGCTTCCTAAGGGAAATGTGACACAAAAAGGGATGGATGGATAGATGGATGGATGGATGGATGGATGGCACATAAGCACAATCCTGCCTACACAGTGCAAAGTCAGCAAAGGTATAAGAAGGCACACAAAACAGAGATAGAATCATAAAACGTAGAGTTTGAAATTGATTCTAGTCAACCACCATTACACTAGTTACAATTATGATATTATTCGCCGAACAAAAATGAACTAGAAGTTTCTTGTTAGTGATATTCTGTATCCAAATTTCAGTTTTATTTAAATATGTTAGTGGACGTTTTGCTTGTTGAAAATATTGCAACTATCAAAATGCTTCTTGTATTAAAAGGTTAAGTTTGAGCCCTGGATACATGGGCAAAATTCCCAAATGGACAAGTTCAATTCTTGAAAATAACTGAAGTCTTTAGAAGGTTAAAGAACTTCTCACTTGGAACATCATCAACAGCCACATTCCTGGATAAAAAAGTTACCTCTGTTTGTCATCTCTTACACCATGCACCGGCGCACACGAGGTGTAGGACAGAAACATCGGACAGACAGACATAAAATATCAATTAAAATAAATATGTGGATATGTCTTTATTTCTTCAACAATTTAAAAAAAATCAGTTTCAAAATCTTAAAGACAGGTTTAAATATATTTTCCTAGAAATCATCCAGGACCTCCAGATCCTAACGCAAATAGCTTTTATGGCACTTAAAATCAAACCTATTGCTATTCATAAGAGGTGTATCGCAAACGTTTACCGTAAACATTTGATGCGGGAGGACAAAGACAAAATAGCTTTTGTTGGATGTATGTATGGCAGCCCATCACGGAACTGGCTATATTTGTCGAAAATCAAATTCTGTAGAAGATGTGAACCTGATCAACAAGGGCCTTAAGTCTGTAAGATAATGCATCAGATCATGCTGCGTGGTTCTTAACGTTTGTGGTTGCAAGCAACATCCCATGTGGAAATAAGGAAGTTAATTCCCAAGGGCCAAAACTGTATTCAAAATCAAATTGACGAGACGAAACCCATAAAAGATACTTCGAGGTCCTTAAGACATTACATCAGTATTTGTTAAGTAATGTCTGAGTTAGGGTAGGTACAAGAATCGGCTGTTGTGGAGATTTCATAATGATGGAGAAAAGGCATTAGCTCCATCAAAATGAAAGATAAAACCTTTAAAGGCACATACATTTGTAATATGCAATTCAGCTACCAAATGGCATCCAGTTCTAGGTAAGGATCGCAAAATGCTATGCTGTTTTACAAATAATATTCCATGTGATGCTATTCCGTTATACACATTTTAGTAACAAGCTTACATCCGGTATCTTTCAAATATGGTCACATGAGTGGTGGTAAGTTCGGCCAGTTAGAAGCATGACTACTTCTGTATTATGCATGGATATAGCTCATTATCAGCCTTGTTTTAGATCTCGATGACATTTGCTGATATTCCACGTTTTATCAAAATCAGATTTGAAATATGGCCTCCGAAGTGGTAATAAGCAAGTGTTCATAGATAGATGATACATACTTAATACAGGCCATACCACAATTTTTCTTTCGATACGTCCAGTTGAGTTAACAGTTGTAACAGAGTGAAACCTGTGATAAAGGCTACCTCTTTTCTAGAGACGAGAAAGATAATGGACAGATGGAAAAACAGAGAGACAGAGAGCATCACATTTGTTTCTTATAACCCCAGAACTTTTTTAAGAACTATTCAATGACTTTATACAATGTCCAAGGAATATTTTCTCCTACAGAAACTCAACCTTCTCCACGTGTTACTTTGTTTATAACTGCATAAAGTAGTTAAAAATATAAGTAGAAGAAACAATGTATGGCACGTCACTTCAACAAACGGATGTTACACTATATTTACCCAATTAGTTTTATCCATTTATTTATTTATTAAAAATGCTTGAAAACTACAAAAACACAAAAGTTAGGTTTTCTTAAATGTTATTTTTATTCAGCTGTAATGTTATCCATTCCCTCATATAAATTCAAGGAGTTTGGTGAAAATTTCAACGCGTTTTCAATAAATTCAAGGGTTTTTCAAGGATACAACAAACCTTTTCACACAGCATTGTTCTTAAAAGCATGGTCAAAAAGAACACAATGTTTAGTTTAAAACTTACCAATTACGGTGAGTTTGATGGAAGCAGAATCAATCCCTGCATGATTGGCGGCAAAGCATGTGTACATCCCCGCATCAGCGACAGTCAAGCTGTCAATGTATAAGTTTGTTGTACTAGGTATGTTCCAGTAGTATCTCAGTTCACTATTGGTCAGAGTGTCACTATTGAAAGACCACTATGTAGATGTGATGGGCATTCCAGCGATGTTGCACTGTAACGTCTTGGCTTGACCCACAATGCCAATTTCTGTTTCAGAACTTACTGTCACGTTAAGAATTTCTGAAACATAAAGGAATATACATTGTGAATACTCTATCTACGGTAAATATAATTATACCAAACACAACTGAAATTTATTTAGAATGCATAATCATCACTTAACCGACATATGCAGAGATGCTTCCAGAATTTTATCTCAAGGGCGATCCCCCTCCGTGACCAAAATAAAAGAGGAGTTGAAATGCAAGGGGAAAACTGACATAGTTACAAAAATTTACTAACGCTTTAAAGTCTGCATCTCTTTCTTCCCTCTCCACTCTGATAAGGCTCTGACGGAATCAAAATTGTCAAAAAATGCCCCTCTAGCTGTATTAGCATTAATACGTTGATTTTTGTGTGTGTATGAACATGGCGAATCCCTTTTATATTTTGCTGATGGAAGGGGCATATACATCTCTAGCCCAGCCAGTTTGTTCTCTATGGCTGTTATGTACTATTTTCCACTGCTCATAGGTACTGCCTCTTGGATATCTCTGTTGCAAAATAAGAATTTTTGCTAACTGAAATCTGCCAACATTTCACATTCTTGAATCAGTGCTTTGCTGACTATGCTGTTCTATAATGCTGTTTTAGTGTTCATAGTTCAGCAATCATTTATCAAATAAATAACTGTATCCTTGCCTTTTAATTTCGTTTTAGATTCCTATTTATTCAGTTTATCTTACCCTGAAAGTGCTTTATAGTTTTGCAGCACATGATCCCTTGGTACTGAATTGTTTGATAAAAGAAATGAAAATTGCACTGTACTTTTAAATTGCCTATATTTTACTTAGGATTGATGAACTCCATTTCTACATTTCATTTCGAAATAATGCTGTTGACCGGCATGCTCCATCATGTATCGGACTTGTATTCATTTTCGGGCTCAAAAATATATTCACTGATATTTATAGTAATACTTTCACAGCTCCAATAACTTGATATACTTCCAAACTTTCGAAGTCATTGTCATCGTCGCATTCATTAGTATTTGCCAAATGAAATCATCAGAAAATGAACCATATTGGCAGTCAGCCATTTTGTGCTTTTTAAACAGCCCGTAATTTAAACAAGTATTTATAAATCTTTCGTGATGAATGCAAGGTAAAAACTATAACATAATGCTTGTTCTAGATTTCAAAGTACCAATCAAAGTTGGTTTAACAACCATTTATGTCAAGCGGAAGTACCAAGATGTGTAAGCAATTGCCTTCCGTAAAAGACATACGTCATGACAAGAGTTAAAATGCCGCTGCTCGCGGTGTGACTTATGTCTCGGCAAACACTTTAAGGGGTAACATTTATATAAAACGTGTATTCTGCTGCAAGGTACTTCTTGTATGTGTGAGTTTAAACTAATTTGTGGGAGTTCTCTCGAAATAATTATTTTCCAAGAGCACGACTTCTTACCTATTTTGCGCAATGTGGGTACTCGTGAACACTCGCAGCATCTCTGCGTAAAATTGCGCATGCAAATTTAAAAATTGTAGGCATCAAATTTAAACAAATTAGCTAAAAACTTCAAATTTAAGTTAGTCAATGAAATGGAAATGGTCTTGAATAAGATGCTTTACAGAGGATGTCACTGACAATAATGGAGGCTTGTTTTACATGTCAGCTTTACATTACAGGAAATCTTTTGTCTATGGCACAAACATAATTCAGTTCTACTTAATTGTGAAAACGTATTCCAGGGAATGGGTTGTCTCACCTGCGAACCATGATATGTGGTACTCTCATGGTATATAACTGGCAAAATATTAAGTATGAGCACTTTGAACAGGTTGCGGGTTTTAATTTTTTTTAAAAAAAGATCGAATAAATCCTAAATCTCTCAATAATGCATAGGTTTGTGTTCATTTTTGCAAATCTGTTATAACAGATAATTATCTGAATATATTATGTAAGGGTCATTGTATAGAAGAGTATGTGGAAAGAGCACCCTGTCTCTAATTGTCCACAAAATAAAAGCTGTATGAGTATTTAATAGATTGAAGTCCACAGACTCCTCATAAAAATCATTGTGTCCATGAGTCACAATTATTGAGATCATATTGGTTTTCCACAAATGAGAGATGCACAGCTGATTTACTTCCGGCTATAAATTGCACAAGATATTTCTCCATTTCACGACTTAATAAGAGACAGAATTCGCAAAACTAGGTCATTTAGTGTCGAGTCTGCCCCACCGTTCCTAGAGTTACAATTCACCTAGTTAAAACGTAATATACGAATGAGATTTTGTCATACTGTTTACATCATTTCAAGCGGCTTAGTGAGTGTTCAATTTACAACACGGATTACCTTGAATTAACACTTTAATGTTTTAAAATTATAACAAACTGTAAAGGGATGATAAAGTAAGAATCACAGTCTAAGAGGTTCTTTGTTCTTTAGCCCTAATCTACTCTATACTAACATAAACTCTACATTCCGAATGCAACATCTCCGGAGGGAGCGAGATGAATTCGAGGTTAACTATGATTGGCATCGCAATTACTGACCACTACAAAACACGAAACTTACACAAAGCCTTATTATTGATGATGCCACTGTTGTCACAGCTGACTATACGCTACGCATAAGCACCAAAAATAGCTAATAATTAGTATTATTATATGCTCATTTTTTTCTCCGTTAACTTTACATTGTCAGAATTGTGCAATATTTTACGATATTACACACCTTCATATTGCACTCACGTGCAAGACACGTGTGCCCAACAGTGTATTAGGAACTACTTTGTAAACAAATCATATACACTCGTGTAGTAGACGCTTTACGTTTTGGTTGATTAAATTTGTTTCTGAATGAACTAAAGCAGATGTTTCATGGACTGCCACATATCAGCAGCTTTGGCACATATATAAGTATATTAGGAACTACTTTGTAAACAAATAATGTACACTCGTGTAGTAGACGTTCTACGTTTTGGTTGATTAAATTTGTTTCTGAATGAACTAAAGCAGATGTTTCATGGACTGCCACATATCAGCAGCTTCGGCACATTCCGCGTTAACTTTTTTGATACAGTGTTTCAGATTTAGGCTAGCTATAGAAGCCAGACAGGGTCCCTACAAATAACATGCAAGTTATAAGACATAAACTGTCTTCTTTAGCTGGTAATAAAAAATGGCAAAAATATACTTACAATTTTACATCCTGAATTTCCTCAAAATGTACTTTCTTAGTTCTGCAAATCAGAATTACATGAGCCATGTCATGGGTTCTCAAGGTTGATCACACGGTTCGAAATTGTACTGTAATTTCGAGTATATTCCAAGTGCAGTTACATCCTCCATACTGCACTCAAAATGAAATAAACATTAAATTCCACAGCGTCTTTTCGATAATTGCAATTGAAAGACTTCATATTTTTCCTACATTATGATCTGAATCATTCAATGACAGAACAGAAACACGCATGCCGATGTCGACACACTTCAGCCTTGTTGCTTCAATACAATGTATTTCATGTAGAACTGGCACAGACGCTGCTGGAATCCGATGTAAGTTACTTCATGTAGATAAATCCAGACCATGATCACGAAATTGCGTCGAATCGACAAAAATACCAAAACGTATTCGTTCCAGATCAAATGGAAAAGTTGTTGCAATGCGCATTCATTCACAATATGACTCCAAATTTCAATTTTAAGTAGACCAAACGCCATTTTCTTTCGAAAGTTACGTCTGGCGCGCGACAAACTTCAAATTTATCTGGGCGGAGTTACGTGCGCATTGATAATGTTGTGTAATGATGCATCTACGCTTGTGTATTTAGTTTGGAATACGGCATACATTCAGTTACTTTGTTTCTTGTAGTGTATTTTTATTTATATATTTAAGCCTGGGGTAGAATAAGTAAATGAGCATATAATAAAAAGGTTACTGCATTTGTATGGGAAAATATGAACTCGTTTTGTCGAATGGACATACTACACTCCCAAGGACGTGCAGTATAGCCATCCGGAAAACTCGTTCATATTTTCCCATACAAATGCAGTAACCTATAAATATAGTGTGAAGTTAATAATTAGTACTTTACTGTGAACTATCATACAAACCTTCTGCTGTAAGAATAACATAGTCAGAAACCGTACCAGCATCATTTCTTGCTGAACAATTGTATGTACCACTGCCCGATTTAAGCAAAGTTGAAATCACCAGATCTGCACTTCCACTTATCAGACTCTGTGTCCAGGAGTATTGTGAGGAAATACTAAGAGGTATGCCATTAAAATACCATGTCACTGTGGAAACCACTGTCCCAGATACCTGGCATACTATCGTTTTTGACTGACCCACAATTCCAAATGATGGCTTACTGGACAGTATTGTGACATTGGGAAGGGCTAAAAGTAAACAAATATGTGCAAAGATTAAATTAGTAAGTTTTACTGTTAAATCGATTTTAAAGAACAAAGAAAAACTGAATTGAGTCTACGAATATAATTAAAAGTTAGTCACTTTTGATAACCTGACAAGTTCAAACATTTTAATTTAATTTTGAAATAAGAATATACTTATTGCCATTTAATGAATTTTCTTTTTTCAGAGACATTGCCTTTTCTCCGTGATCATAATAATTGTAATATTTCATGCTTGTCACAATGCACATAAATGAATTAAACATGCATTCCATCAACCAAAATTCCAATTATCATATAGCTAGTCTTTGATTCTCTTTATACAATCAACGTGTATATTTGACAAATCTGGCCATTTTCACCTACCATATCTCTATTCTTGTTCTAAAAATTGCACATTCTAAATGCTGCCCGTGTACACATTATTAGACTTCTAGCTTCTGATCCATTCCTCAAAGGAATATTGCAGTTGATGAATATAAATTCAAGATGAGACCGTGCAAGTATCACAGTTATAAGATGTGAACGTGAAACATTTTTATGTTTTAATGTCTTGTTGGCTTGCAATTACGTAAAGTGGAGATTTCAATTTGATGTAAAGAAAACTCAACTGTAGGTAGTCGAGAGCTCAATTTCGTGCATTTCATATCTAATACGACTAACGATAACAATACTGCCAGGAAGCGCTTCTATTGGCAGAATGCCATCATCTTGATTTTATTTTTGTAGAGATAGGGCACCCCTATTTACGGGGCCCCTTTCTTTTAACTCTGATTAAATCGTCTCAAGGATGGCGGGAAATGTTTTCGTCATCGTCTGAACTCGAGAAACCATGCAGGTTTCATTGAAAGCCATATAATATTAGCAACACTTTAATATGGCTCTGAGAAAGTTTCTTGAAAATTCCAGAAACAGTATTGATCGGGAATGGATTAGAGGTCGTATTTACTTATCTTGATATGAGATGTGTTGAAATGTTTCTATGATTTATCTTCCTTGTGTGGTAACAGAGCTGTATTTTAACATACCACCGATTCATTTGCAACCGGAAATGCGTATCAGTCTTCTCCCTTGAAAAGCTGGTGGAGGTAGAAGGATTAACTCCACAAAAACATTTCATTATCTGATTCCTTTCATCACAAAAATGTTTAACAATTGCTCCCTTTATGAAGAAAGATAATTTGTAGGCGATAAAATAACTTTGTTTGTACTTACTATTAGCAAAACCCAAGAAAAGGGTTACATTTTGTTATTTTGTAAATTGTTGTGCTATGATCTTCACAAAATACCATATTTATGAACCTGAGACGAAATTTATAAATTCGTCTGCTATGCTTAATGTGGCTGAATTGTATGTTCTGATTGGTTCTCTTGAGTTTGCATTTTTATATCCTGTTTGTTTGTCTTATGAGCAAAAACACGGTGTTAAGTATGTATTACGCAAATATGAAAAAGACCTTTTCAAATTTTGAACAGTTTTGCATTTATCCTTGAGCAGACTATCCGGTATGTTGTGAACCACAACTCACATCCTGTCGTCAGAAGTATATACCTGGCACAGCTGAGGATTGTTTAATCCCTTCATATCTGACAACTTTCACACCAATTTGGTTTGATATTTGTAAGATATGAAGAGATAAAATAATTCTCAGCTAGATTGTAATTGTGTCAGATAAGTAATTCGAAGATAGGATGTGAGGTACTATTTATAATGAACAAGAGGCAAACTATAGACTAAATTTTGTCATGGAATAATAAAGGCCATAGCTACTATGTCGTAGCCTCGACTATGTACCTATACTTGCAATGGAAGAATTAAACTGTAACAAAAATAATAATATGACAAGAGTAAAACTGTATCACATTAGTAGAGTTATATTTATCAGGAAGTTTGACTCATGTTAGTTATTAGGCCTATTTAAGGTATAATATATTGTTATATTTACACTAACTATAATTTGATCACAATTACAGATAACACGAGATTCTCGCGATAATTCG
>JAECUM010058844.1:0-16315 GCA_016617855.1 Megalonaias nervosa | reverse complement strand
CAGATAACACAGATCCAAATATGCAAATTTGGTGGTGCTTCAGTTTATCAATCTCTGATTGGTCAAATTCTAGTGACATGTTAAAGTTATAAATTGTTTGCATGATCATTCATGTGGAAAAACTTAATGTAGCATGACCATATTGTGACCAACAATTGTATAAACAATGTCTGTTTTTGCTCTTTGCTGACAGTGGTGTTAATACTTAAATACACTGGGATCAAATCATCCACACTTTGAACATATCATATGGTTAATAAATTAAGTCATTAAGTGTCCCTGTTGTTTACTAGTTGTATGTAACAATGACAGTTCATGGATGGCTGTACAACTAAAGTTAATTAATTCACGTTTTGGACAGTGTAGGGCTTCATTTCACAATAAAAATTGATGTAAATTATTGGCTCATTAGCAGCCATAACAGCTGTAAAATATGACTTATAAAAATGACTGCATTCTATTAGTTTACCATAACACATTTAAATACAAAATATTGATTTATATTCACTGCACATTTTACTTTATTATCGTGAAACCATCTGCAAAAGAACCAAACATCACTATTAATTGAAAGCACACATATAATTGTGACAAAGAGGACAGATTCTTTCTTGGGCCAACTTGTATAATGTAACTCTTAGGAACAGCTGTTCCCACTTAAAACAATATCTAGATTAATCAGTAGCTGAACTTGGCAGTATAAAAAAATAGTTGGCTTATGTTAAAGGATGAATAGGGAAGCTCAGTGTGGCTATTGTTAGTAACACTTGTACCAAAACTTCAGTTGCCTTTACTGGCAATAAGTTAAACTTTTGAATAACCCTTGACCCTAACAAATAGGATGTAACTCCCGTATCTCCTCAAAGATGAACTTTTCTTCATCAGATGAAGCTAAATTACCTGCCACACAGACACAGAAGCAACTCCTGTTTCTGCTGCAACTACATGACTACTTTCACACCATCCAGCACATGAATTGCTTCTATACTCTCAACTATGGGACCTTCCATTTAATTGGGAGTGGGTCTGAATGCGTAATTATCTTGTTTTTAACAATATGATTGTCTGCAACACAGAACAAGAGTTGGGTTTTTATAGCTCCACCGGTCATAGACCAGACGAGCTTATGGGATGGTCTGTTGTCCATTGTCTGTCTGTCTGCCTGTTAGCACAAGTTTGTTATTACTACTCCACTTGAACCACTTAGAGGATTGCCTTGAAACTTTACACATACATTCATCCAATGGTCTAGTTGGTCTGAGATGAAAATGGTGTTGCTTGTCCATCTTGAAAATCTGTCAATCTTGAAAAAATCTTGTTATCACTACTCCTTTTGAATGGATGGTCGTATGGGGTTTTAACTAAGAGATTTCTTACGATATCTAGTCATAAGTGAAAATGGTGCCAATCTGATGTCCCATAGGGCTGCCATGACAACCATCTTGAACATCTTGTTATGGCTGCTTTTCCTGAATATATGGTCATATCAGCATGGGATTTTCACTAAAAGACTTTGTATGGTGCATAGTTGATCCTATATGAAAATGGTGCTGATTGTTATCTAATGTGGCTACCACAGTGGCGATCTTGAAAATTTTATTTTCATTACTCCTCTTCAATGGATTGTCATATCAAGACAGGGTTTTTACTGAAAGATTTCTTATGTCTCATTGGTCTCAAATCAAAATGGTGCTGATCTGGCATTCAATATAGCCATCATGGCAGTCATCTGAAAAATGTTGCTATCACAAGTCTATTTGAACAGAAAGTTACATTGATGTGTGGTTTTTCACCAAAACACATGACATCCGATACTAGATACTAAATGCCTTATGTGCTGATGTAATTTTTCCTGCCAAAATATGCATGTGTATTGAGCTGAACTGAACTGTAAGGTTACAGTTATTCAGCTCAACATAACTCATTGAATCTTCATATGTCTCAGAATGTAGCTAAAAGTTACCGAATTTGTTTTGCAAATGAATTATTTCAATGCCATTCATATTGACATATAGAGCAATGCCACTCATTTGACACATGCTGAAAAAGAGTGGGCTGTTTTCATGTGTTATGACTCTGTGGTCTTAAACTAAGTAACAGAAAGAAGCAAAGCAACAAGTTTAGTAACATTAACAAATAATTTATTTCTCTATTAGTTACAATGTAAAACTTTAAGAGGAACTTACAGAATTATGAATTAAATCCCAAATAATTCTAAATGTTCTGTCACAAGTCCAAAAGTTTAGAAGATTTCTGAATGAATTCCAATATTGAATGTGCTGATGTACCAATAGCCTTTATGTCTCACAAAGATATAATCCAAATCACAATAATCCCAGGGTAGTGTTTTAGTCCAAAAAGTCAATAAGCACATTGTCAGTTCCAATGAATAGTTTAAATACCAGTCAATGATTCCTCACAAATTATATCCAAACACAACTAAATACTCTAATGATAGATTCCCAAAGACTGATATGAAACAGGAATGAAAACTTTCTTTTACGAAACCAATATATACTTGACCTAAGACACATTAGAATGCCCATAATGTGGGTCATTTCAAATGGACAATTCCTTTAAATTTGTAATCAAGTTTAGGCCTTGCACTTAAATTTTGATAAACATCTTGTTCACCGTTTATAATCATGACAAAAATCATAAAAGCAAAACAATGACAATAGTCAGGTATGCCAAAACTCTACCCTCAATCATAGACAAAGGTCAAGCAAGTAATATAAATTAAATATACATAACATAATAAATAATCAGCCATGTTTGTTCTGGAGTTGTGGAAGTGTCCATTTTTGGTACAGGTCTGAGTGGTTATATTAGCTTTTGTGTGGCATGGGTAAATATCATCTAGTTTTCTTGAAGCTGTTTTAATTGAAACTTAATGGCTGTTTTTTTAACTGCGTAATATAATCAATATATTTCAATTAAAAGAAAGTACTAACCTGCAGGAAGGACATCATCTGACATAGTTTAGGTACATGTACAGGAAAGCAACTCCCACAATATCACAAGGGAGCCAATTACATTATGACTGAAACTAGCCAAATATGAAAGTTGATGATTCCTTTAGAAATAATTGACTTACAGATATTTCTTATCCCACGTGTACTCAATTCTCCAATCATGTGGACATTTTAACTCAAAGGTGTCAATATGTAAAGTTTTTGTTATTAGGGTAGAAGATCAAAGCAATTCTTTTGCTTGATGGTGAGAAATGTAGTTGTGTTATTGGATCAGAACTAGAAGTTGTCTTTTGTTCCAATGTGGCAGGTAGAATACAATATCTTCATCTATTTTCCAGTGAATTAAAGATATCTCTGAAGAAACAAGTTTCTGTTAGAGAAGAGATATAAGTTACATCCCTTTCATTAGGGTTAGAGGTCATTGAGTGTTTAAAACTTGTTTGCTAAGTCAGGCAGAATTTCAGTGCATGGGTCACAAAGATTAGCCATATATGACTTCTTTTATTTCCTGTTCATAACAGGCTTCTTACATAAGTCAAATGTCTTTTCATCTCCGCTGGTTGAGCAACTGGCTAATCCAGATAATACTTGGAAAGTATGAAGACTAAGTGCAACTTGTACAAGTTGTCTGACCAAAGAGTCTGTCCTCTACTTTAGTCATATGTAAGCTGTCAATCAATTGTGAATTTCCTGTGTTGTCATAATGCACGAAACAAAGATTGGTGATTATTTTAAGCCAGTGATTCAGTAAGTTTGTTTACAGTATAATTTGAGAGAGAACAACATACATACATCCATACATACATACATACATACATACATACATACATACATACACACATACATACATACATACATACATATGTACAGACAGACAGACAGACAGACATATTCAATCGTGTAAAGTGAACACAAGTATCTCCTAAAACTGTAAAAATCATTGCATTGAATGTACCCCTATAAATGAAAAGACACAAAATTGACATATTAATAAAAAATCTTGTTTGAAATATTTGTATGTACTCCAGATATTATATTTTTGTTGGAAATAACAAAACTTTGTAGACCTGTTTCATCTATCCATATTCTAAAATCTATAATAAAAAATATCAGATTAATGATCGAATAGAATATAAATTTAATTAAAAAAATTATTTTAGTCTTGTGTAACAGCAGTATTAGTGCTAATGGAATTGACCCAGAAGCAAAAATAATAGGCTGTGAGAGTCTTAATTCAGTTTCTAAGTTTATATTCTTATATTGTACAGAAACCAAATTTTACTCAATGAGTCCTTTCATCCAGAAAAATACAAAAAACATATGATGATAACACTGCTTTTTTATAGATAACCATGACAGTGGTAGGAGTATATAGTATTTCTTTTATCTCTCTATCCAGTCATCCTTCCATTTGTCTCCCCCATCTTCATTATGTTTTGTGTTTTAGTCGCATTTTAAGTGCTGTGGTAGAGCAAACATGTTCATTTGAACACATTTCAGGTTTCCCTTTTTTATGATCTTGCCACATCTATGAATATTTAACTGTTTCAAGAATAAATTGTAGCATATTCTGTCAAGGTTGTCAGCAATTAATGGACTACACCAATGTACTAATGAATACTATTATTTAACTAAGATTTGTTTGTTCTAATTTTAGGTTGTCCAAATGGCCACCCATATGTAATTGGAAATGTAAGTAATGTAATTTAATTTAGAGAAAATTTGTTAAATTCTTTTACAGTCTAAAATAAGGTCTGGCAATTGTAAGTCAGAATAGTGCAGTGGTAACATGCTGACTGCAACTCTGTGTGTTGTTACCAATCAAACACTGGTGTTTTTCACAGGTTTCCAATTTTCTTCTCTTCTCAGACTGCCACATAAACAACATCAGATCCCTTTAAGAAAAAAACAAACAATAAAACCCAATATTTTTAATTTATAGGACATGTGTAACAATGTAACAGTTGATGTTAAACAAATTTTACATCTCTCAAATCCATAATTGATAGCATTTAGTGGTCTTCTTGATATAGGAAAATGAGAACCAATGAAAATAAATGACTTTAAATGGTTATACGCTGGCACTGAGAAATGACTACATCTGGACTTAAACACAGGACCAGAGAGTTGAAGAAATAAATATTGCACCACTGCTTTAGACGATATATTTTCAGTTTGCCAGAGAAAGCTGGAACATTTGCCATGAATCCAGTTCTATACACCCTTTGATCTTGAATATATGCAGCATATTAGTTTCTTTTTTATTTCAGAGGGTTATTTACAAGACTATTTTCAGGAGCATCATATTTGCATTGTCATCTGGCATTAAGTGTCTCCCTTCCCAGTTTCAATAAAAGATGGTTATTTGCACATTGAATAGGGCCTAAAACATAAAGTGACCTATTTTGCAATGAACCATTTTTACTTTTCCTGTAACTGATGGTTTTTTAATGAAAAGCTACATTTAAATTGGTAATATTTAGGCTTCATTTCAAAATGAACTCAGATTTACTGTCTCCTATCAACAGTGGCCCATCCCAGAAATATTCTTGGTACAGAGAATTTGAAAAAATTAAGAAAAAAATGAAATGGATCTAACTCTTGCAACAATGAACTGGTTACTTTGATATGAAATACCACATGGTGAAATAGATGACCCTGTCACTTCAGTGCTTGATCATATTTTGGAGGTTTGGGTCATTTTGGTTTTGTTGGGTTTTTTCTGAGTCTGTATTCTTTAATCTGTTTTTTTTTGTATCAGGAAACCTTGTCAGATTCCTTTCTTTAGTTCTACTGGCCATAGACCAAAGGAACTTATGGGTTGGTCCATTACCCATCCAATTCCATTGTCTGTCTGTTAGCACAAGTTTGTTATTGTAACTCCTCCTAAACTACTTGGAGGATTGCCATGAAACTGTACACACATTTATTCAATGGTTTAGTTGGTCCTAAATAGAAATGGTGGTGCTCAGACAATCAATATAGCCACCACAGCGGCCATCTCAAAAATCTTGTTTCCACTACTCCTCCCACCTCTGTCTGCGTGGGTTTGAGTCTCGGGCTCGGCCAGTGTGGTCATGTGAGAAAATTTGCTGGTAGCTTCTCGTGGGTCAGTGGTTCTTTCCGGGTTCTCCCGGGTTCTTCCTCCACCATTAATACTGGCCACCATGTATAGCCTGTCTTGTGCTGAAAAATGGCATTAAACCCTATAACAACAAAAAAATCCACTACTCCTCCTAAATGAATGGTCATATCACCATGGATATTTGACTTAAAAAACTTATTATAATGTCTAGTTGGTCCTAAATGAAAATGGTGCCAATCGGATGTCTAATATGGCCACCCATAGTGGCCATATTGAAAATCTTGTTATCAACTATTTCTTCTGAATGAATGGTAATATTAGCAGAATGACTTCTTATGATGTCTAGTTGTTCACAAATGAAAATGGTGCCTATCTGACCTCCAATATGGCCACTACAATGGCTATCTTCAATTTTTTTATCACTACTTGTCCTAGATGGCTGGTTGTATTTACATCATGCCCTCATCAGAAGACTTCTTATGTTGTCTGGTTGGTCCTAATTGGAAATGGTGTGAATCTGATCCCCAATATTAGCTCCATAACAACCATCTTGAAAATCTTGGTATTGTTACTCCTTTAATACAGAAAGTCATATCAACTTAGAGTTTTCACTTGAAAGTTTCTGATAATAATCTTGTTGGCCAAATTTAAAATGATGCTGTTTTGATTTACAATGTAGCCATCATGGTGGTCATTTTGAAAATCTTGTTACAGTTACTCCTCTTAAATGGAAAGCCATTTTGATATAAGGTTTTCATTAGAAGAGTTGTTATGGTGTCTGGTTGGGCCTCAATGAAAATGATGTGAACTGATCCTCAGTATGGTCACCATGGTAGCCATCTTAAAAATATTATCTCTACTCCCACAAACAGATGGATTTATCAACATGGGGTTTTCACCAGTAGACTTCTCAAAATACCTGACTGGTCCTAAATGAAAATGGTGCTAATTGTACAGCCAATATGGCTGCCATGATGGTCATCTTGAAAATCATACTGTCACTACTTCCCTTGAATGGATGTTCATATTGACATGGGATTTTCAGAAAATTAAGACATCTAATGATGTGTACTTGGTCCTAAATTGGTCAGTTTGTAGTTGACAATAACCATTCATTCCATACATTCCAGTTTAATTTTCACAGAAGGAAACTGATGTTCTGCTCTTGCATCTTAACTTTACTTTCCAATAAAACCCAGCTGTGACATGGGTTGTTGTTATAATACAACTAAGTACAACAAACTATGCAAAAAATATAGCAAAATGTGTTGCTGTACATGGAAGCCAAACATTTATTGGACATATACAAGAACATTGTGCATGGGAAAAGTACTAAATAATTTGGATAAAAATGACAGCAAATATAAACAGGAATTTGACTTCAGAATTTAAAGCTGTACACATTTTTATAAAGAAGAAATCTGTTAATAAAGAAAATAGTATGATGATCATTCCTTATAAAAGAGTTTGTATTTCAGTTACATAATTTCATGTAAAGAAGTTACAGTTTCCATTGTATGTTCTTGTACATGTATTTGACAAAGTGCTGACACTTAACACCAGCAACTTTACATACTGTATTTCTTGTCATTATTCCTATATGAAAATATAAGTAAATTGTTTAGTACAAAAACTAATGTATATACAAATTAATTATCATTTTGGGGAAAAGACCTGACAGAGGGCTAAAAAATTGTCTACATGATCATTATATTAAATTCACTTGCACTGGATGTAATTGCACTAAAACAGGCACTAGCACAATATATTGCTTGAATTTGCTTACATATGTGTGTATTGCGATAGGTAAGTTCAAAAACAGATAAATATAATACAGACCATAAAGTGTTCCACTCTACAATGAGAAAGTCTTATAATTCATTGCTCCCTCATTATAACACTGTCTATGGAAGACATACAGTATACCATTTTATTATGAGTCAGTCTTATAATCAAGCACTTGATACCTCACTAACTCATTATAATGCCATACATGGGACCATAAAGTGTATCATTTTATAATGAGACAGCCTTATAATGAAGTAAATAAATACAGACAAATCTGTTTATAGAAATTGGATCCATGACCATACCCATGATGTAACGGGAACCATGTTATAGTGATGGGCCTTATAGTGAGGAAGGACACTGCATCATATATTGTTAAGTCTGGGAGTAAAATGAAAATTTCTTAATGAGTATTAAAGTTATGAGACTTTAAAAAATTATATTTTTGCAGAAAGATTGAATTAAACAATCCTGATGTACTAGAAAATAATATGCATCAACAGGGTTGTCAAATGCTTCATCCAAATTTCTTGAACTTCTAATATACATGTATAAGAAATAGCCTACAAAAGAATAATTTGAGCGTCTGTAATGGATACATTTGTATATTTACAGTCTTGTAGTTTTTCATCAAGATTCCTTGAAAAGATCAGAAATATATATTCTGACAGAATTTAATTTGAATAGGTTAGAATTTAACATTTATATAGTTATAATTGAATCAGTTGAGAAATTTTTCATCTCTTTAAAAATAAATATTTTTTCTATCCCTTAAAAATGAATAATTGAATTGATATGCAAGTAGCCTTTCTTTGAAAAGATTTTTGTTGAGCTATGCTGTGACTTGAACATCCATGATCATACCCATTTTAATGTAAAATATTTCATTTTAAATGTATAAATGCTTTACATTTAAAAAATATTAGCAAATAATGTTGATTTAGAAAATTCCTATACCATTTAGTTTTATAAAATATTATACTTTGGAATTTATACTAATTTTTATATTATTATTTGAAGAAAAAATGAATGACAGAAGGGTTTTGAAAAGTAAAATATTTAATGCAAATTAATTCACAATAGTGTGAGTTGTATTTTATGATATCAGATCTAGTACAGGTACATGAATTAATTGTTATATTGAAAATTGCTGGTTTTGTTCATTTCTGTACTGATATCTAATAGAAAAATACACGAAAATGATGTAGCTATTCCATTAAGGTTCCTATAGTGTTTATTTAGAAATCCTGTTTTCAAAAAACAATTTTAAGGGAAAAAATGTTTCTTTACCCTCTATTTTTTGCATCAACATTTTTTTCACACCCTGCCACTGTTACTATTGAAAGCCCTGTAAGTGACTACTCATAAACTGTTCATCAAAGTTAACCAACTTTGGACAAAAGCATGAGGACTCTTAAGATTTGCACAAACAGAATTGTAAAAATTCTACAGAAAGAATCTTTGCATGAAAGGTTTTTAAGCTTGTGTGAATATTGATGCAGGTCTGTCAAAAATATGGCCATTGTTACTCAAAAAATATGAATGTTTAAATGACTTCTTAAAAAACTGCAATAGAATGTATTTGACAGAAATAATTCTGGTTTAAAGGCCTTTAAACTACATACCAATGATACCAGTCTGCCATCAAATAGTGCTGAATATACTAATAATAAATAAACCTTGAAACAAATTTTTGTTTTTTACTGATCAAAATAATTTGAAAAAATTTTGACAGAAAGCTTTCAGGTATTCCAGATTCATTGGTCAGTTGCTCATGCACATGTGGGATTCTCAGACCCAATCTGGCCTCTTGTTAAAAGAAGCTGATCCTAATTTATGGCTAGGAAGTTCAAAACAAGGCAGAATGGGTATGGTGGAGGAAAACTATGAAATTAGAACCATGTAAAAACTGTGCACACATGGAATGAGTGCTACAGTAATTACACTAGTCTAAAGCAATATAAGTATATCTGCTATATAATTAAAGTGTGGTCAGCCTGCCACAGAAGGGGTCTGCAAGGTGTGTGGTGCAGAAAGTAGTAATCACAACTATCACCTGCATCAGGGGAATATTCAGAACCAAGATGTGTCAATTTTCATTAATCTTTTTTGTATTTGTTTTTACAGTGTGGCCGTCCATTTACCATAAGTAAGTGTCCAAAATGTGGATTGGAGATTGGAGGCCAGGCACATGTGCTACGTGCAGGAAATGCTCCTGACTCAGGGTAAAACAAAATGAAATAATGCTTTGCTTCATTTTCACAGAAATTGAAAGAAATATTTACAAGAGTTACTGCCCTTTGTAATCAACCACAGTTGAGCATGGGAGTCATAAAAGATTAAAAGTAATATTCTTTGCTCAGTTTAAAACTCAATGGGTGAGTTTAATGTCAGAAAAGAGTTATTGATTTAAAGTCCTTTTACATTCCCATCCCCACTAATATTTTCACATTTCAGCATCAGTGGTATTTTTAATACTAATTTACCTACTCATTACAAAGAACAAATCTCAATATAGTAAAACTTGACGGTGTTTAGTATGAATAAGTATGTAATAAATTTATGGTTATCATGAAGTGATTACACCTGCAGAAATGAAATACAGTAAAACTTCTGTAACTCGAGAAGTCAGTAACTTCTCAGCATTAGACTGATCATATGGGGATTGCTCAGTCTCTGGTGCAAAGTATTCAGCAACCTAAGATAATGCATATCTGTTGAAAACTTTTAAAAAATTGATCCAGCAGCAGTTCCAGTTTCTGAAGGTTTACTGTATTTGCAATTTACTTGGGATACAATGAAATATGGATACAATAAAGTAATTTAAATGGGTTTATTATGAATATGATGTATTAAATTCATTGTACAGTCTCTGTTATTAGCTCTACCAGTTGTAGACAGCATATTGAATGGTTTGTTGTCTGACATCCATCGTCTCTTGTCTGTTATTGCTACTCCTCCTAAATTACTTGGAGGATTGCCATCAAACTTAACACACACATTCATCCCATGGTCTTGTTGGTCCTCAAAAAAATGGTTTTGACCTAATATCTGACATCTTGAAAATCTTGTTATCACTACTACTGAAGGATGGTCATATGAACGTGTGGTTTTCACTAAAAGACTTTTGTTGATGTCTAGATGGTCCTAATGAATATGTTGTCATGGCAGCCATCTTGAAATCTTGTTTTTGCAACTTCTTCTGATTAAATAAACATGGGGATTTTCACCAGAAGGCTTCTTATAATGTGTAGTTGGTCCTAAATGAAAATGGTGCCACCTGCAAATCCACCATTTTAATTGCTACTCCTCCTGAATGGATGGTCATATCAACATGGGGCTTTTACCAAAAGGCATCTTACAATGTCTAGTTAGTTGTAAATGAAAATTGTGCCACTCAGACATCCAGAATGGCCACTACAGGGGCCATCTTGAAAATCTTGTTATGACTACTTTGCCTAATCAATGGTCATATCAACATGGGGTTTTCACTGAAAGACTTCTTACGATCTACAAATGAAGATTGTGTTTAATTGACCTCCAATATAACTACTACAGTGGCCATCTAGAAAATCTTGCTATTGCTACTTCACCTAGATGGATAGTTATATCTTAATTGTACTTTCACCAAGACTTCTTGTGATATATAGTTGGTACTAAATGGAAATTGCAGCAATCTGAAGTCTAATATGGCCACCATAGCAGCCATCTTGAAAATCTTGTTATTTTTCCTCCTCACAGAAGTCATATAAGGATGGTGTTTTCACCTAAAGACTTCCTAGGATGTCTTGCTGGTCCTAAAAGAAAATGGTGCCATCAAATATGGCCACTGTAGTGGTCATCTTGAAAATTTGGTTATTGCTACACTTCTTAAATGGAAAGTAATTATGACATGGGGTTGTCATCAGAAGATTTCTTTTGGTGGCTAGTTGGCCCTAAAGAAAATGATGCAGACTGATCATCAGTATGGCCACCATAGTGGCCTTCATGAAAATATTGTTATCTCTACTCCTTTCAAATGGATGACCATATCAAGATGAGGTTTTAACCAACAGACTTCTCATAATACAATGTTTGTCATAAATGAAAATAGTGACAATTTTAAATCCAATATAGCTGCCACAATGGCTATCTTGAAAATTTTGTATTATGACTCTATGGTCTTAAAGAAGTAATAGAAAAGAAGGAGAACCAACAAGTTTTGTAAAATTCAACAGATAATTTATTTTCCAAGAATTCAAAGTGAAAAGTGTAAAAGAACTTATTGTATTGTGAATTAAATCCCAGATAATCCTAGAATTTCAAACAAAAGTCCTAATGAATAAAGTTCTGAACAACTTCTAAAATAAATTCAATGCTAGAAGTGTTGATGTGCCTGTGATGGGTTATGTCCTAGTTATGTACCAACAGTCTTTTATTGAATCACAATAATACAAATGAAGAATATATCCTTATTGAAATTTCTCTATAAATCCAAGTGTCTGTTTCCAGGAATGTTATATTTTGGAGCACTTTGTATTTCCAGAGAAGAATAACTGGACAAAACAATAATACAACTGATTCTGCTCAGATCTTACAGCACAAAGAAATAATTTTTCCAGTAACAAGATTGTATAGTCCCCTACCTAACCTTAGGTCACAATTAGCATTTTCTAAAATCTTAGTAGTTAGATAAAATCTTAGTTAGAATTAGGTCTGTTACTAGAATTATAATAAAGAACCTGGAAAACACAATGTCCTTGACTCAGACCAATATGAACATGTTTTCTTCTCTTAATAATAATCCTAATGCGAAACCAAAACTCATAGAGAAAATACTAGCCATGTATTGGTTGTTTACAGAATAAAAACAATGATTCAGGTCAGGTAGAAAATGAACTTGATTTTGGACAAGATCAAGTCCAAATTACAATTATCCATAGGATAAATTGAATTTACAAATACATTTCCTAGTCTTGACCAAAGCATGAACAAAAATTTATTCTTAGGTTATTATGCTTGAAGATGGGTTTTTCTAACCCAATATATTTACTGAAATATGTCTAAAACAATTTTTCCTAATATTTCAGTGCATTTAAAACATACAGTTTGGACAAAATGAGTCTCTTAATATACCTGCATTTATGAAATTTCCTGTATTATCAGTCTGTTGCATGTCCAGACACTTCTGTAATTTATATATTTTCATAACTTAAAACACTAGGTATGGTGATGAATATTACTGTTCCATGGGTTTATTATAAATATACTTGTAGTATCTCACAGTATGAGTTAATATTTCCAAATTTTGAACTACCACACAGTCTCAATCCAGGAACAGTTTGTTCCAGAATAATACAGTTTTATTGGACCTGGTCATGAGGCCAAATGAGCTTATGGTATGATCCTGTGAGTGGCATGTTTCATCCATCATCCATTTTTTTTTACTATGTCTTAAAAATGACCAAATTTCAGCCACATTGGGAGAGAGCATTCAGGCATGAAGGAGTTTCAGTTTTATACAAGTGATGCTGATTCGACATAAAAGTGCCAATGTTACTATAAATAGAAAAACCTTAAAATGACTTTGCAAAAACTCCTCAACATGGTTCAAGTCTGCCATTAGCAGCCATAATAAAAATAAAAAAACAGCTACTTCTCAAAATTCAGACAACTTAACTGATCAAATTTGATGGTAGCGCACTGGTCTGAAACACTTTTAATTTTGTGCAAATGCTAATCCACCATGAACTGCGGCTGTAATTAGTAAGAAATAAAACACCATTGAACAACTTCTAAACAGAGATGTGACAAAGTTCAACAAAAAACACCCTGTTATAAAGTGTTTTCAAGCTTCTATACAAATGATACAGAATTTTCCATCACATGTGGCTGCTGTTGATAAAATTAAAACGTCTTTAACAAACTTCTCCAAAACCATTCAAGAGAACTCGATGGCAAGCATACTTACCAAAGGGTTTTTAATTTTGTACCAATGATGCTGACCCACCATCAAATGAGGTTGTAATGATGAAAAAACTTTTAAATGACATCTTTAAAAAATTATTTTAAAAACTGTGACCCAATTCAGTGGAGAGTACTCTAAAGGGCTTTTGATTGAGTAGATCTGATTTGATTGTTTTTGTTTTATTTTTATGGCACATCATAACTTTGAAGGTTATATCATGCTGAGGCAAAAAGAATTAAGTGCCTTGCCCAAGGACACACTATGGTAGCTGTTCCTACTGGATCAGATAACGGGAATCAAACCTACACCTTTCTGGTCACAAGTCCAGCATACTAATCACTGAGTCAATGCATGATACCAATTTGTCATCGGGGGGGATGAGACTTATTATTAACAGCATTTGTGAATATTCAGAAATGACTGATGTGTGTAATTAAAATCAAATTTTTGTATTTAGTCAAATCTTCAGGATGCATTTGGTAATTGTACCAGCTTCTTTTTGTAACTATCCTAAAGTGCATATACTACAAATTTTGCATCCCATGTCCTTGAGATTTCTACATAAACCATCAGTGATTTGGATACATTCCAAGTACTTAATGAGTTTTAATTTACTTTTGTGAAAATTTGAATATTCCAGCATTAATAGTGAAACGTTCTTGAATCTAGGTACCACATGGTGTGGAAAGCATAAAAAAATGAACTTTTACTGACACTAGCTGTATACCAGATTGCAAGTACTTTAAAGTATGTGGGCAAGATCATCTATATGTTAAGTTAAAGACTCTTAATTCTATTTCCTAATTTTCACAACCATACAGCTCAACAATATCCACATTTGCAAAAACTGAAGGTAACAAAAACATGGAATAGCAGATAATAATGTAACTGTAACAGTTGTAATATATTCATATGTAAACAATTTCGTTGGAATCAGCTTCATATGTAATGAAATTCTGAAAAAGAGGCTGTCAAGCAAGTGCCCCTAGCCCATTTTTTCCCACATTGCCTGCATTTGATGATAATATCCTCAGATGTTGATAGCCAAACAAAGATTAAACATATAAAGTCTCTCCGTGCATAAACCAAATTGCTGAGTTTATTTCTTTGCATGCCTCCACAAATAAAGATGGCATTGCAAACTGATTTGAAGATCCATTTATGATATAAAAATATGAAATACTACCCAGAATGTCCACATGGTGCATTGAATGTAACTTTTGTACTTCATCTGCAGCAGCAGAGAGGGTGAACCCTACAACTTTGTAGAGACCTTATTTTTGAAAATTAAGGGTTCCCTGAAAAAAAAGAAGTTTTTGTCTTAATACTTCTTTAATTGACCAGATTTTTTCACAATCTAGTCACGTGCGTATGTCATTCACCCTCTCTGCTGCTATAAATTAAACAGCCATATAGATATTATCAATAATGAGTATTGGAGAACCACACTCAGCTAAATTAGCTCGAGAGCGACTAGAGGCAATTAAAAAATATCTACCCGTTCGTGATTCTGCTAAGCAACAACTACAGTCGCGTCAGGAATCTCAAGTTGAATTTGAAGAGGATACAAAAAAATTATTTAAACCTATCACTGAGACCACTAAAGGTATTCAACCTGTGTTAGAGAAAACCGCTGAAGCAGCTGGAAAAAAAGCAGAAAGAACTGAAAAAATAGCAAGAAGAACTAAGAAAACAAAAGAAATTTTACGTGAACTTCCAGCCGAAATAGCTGCTGCGATGCCAGTCCCGGAAATACCTGAGGATGAAGATCAACCTGAAGGTGCTGAAGAAGAAGATGATGAAGCAGAAGTCGCTGAAGCACTAGATCCTGAACGAAAGAGTCGTGTAATAATAAATGCTGAATTGATAAATAAATTTGATGAAGAAACTATTGAAGTAATTAAAAATTTGAAACTATATCAACTAGCTGAGTTTGCTGTGGATGGTTTTAGTCAAAGAAGTAAATTAATGAAACCTGAACACGATAAAGATATTAAAAACAGTGATCAATGGAGAAAATATTTATATCGCTTAAATAAGAATGTTGAACAAGCTAGAGCTGATGATCCATTATATCGGAATTATATTAGGGAAATTAATGATTTAATTAAATCAAGAAAAAAGGAGGAGGAAAAACAAAAGAAACAAAAACGACAACAAAAACCTCCAAAACAAAAAACACCAAAACCATTTGAGCAATCACTTCGTGATTATCCAGAATTACCATCATCACCATGACTACAACAAGAACGACAACGAAAACAACAACAACTAGAACAAGAAAAAAAACGATTACAACCAGTCCAAACAACAAGTAAGGAAGAAGAAGAAGAAGAAGAAAAATTTGAAGACACTCAAGGTGCAACTGGAAGTGGTTTAGGAAGTGGTCTTATTAATTGCCCCAATAACGTTCTTGCTGATGTCGATCGATTAGAAATTCTCATCGGAGGAAAACGAGCTGGTAATAATTCCCCAGAAATCATTAATGAAGCAGCTGATATTTGCAAACGATTATTTAGT
>JAECUM010058840.1:0-28599 GCA_016617855.1 Megalonaias nervosa | reverse complement strand
AAACCGGATGGAACACCTGATTGGCAGGTTGTTGGAATTTCAACGGGTAGTTATCAAATAGAACAGATTAATGATGAATTCCAACGCAGAATTAAATCTATCACAGGGAAAGAATCTAAAATAGCGATTACTGTTCACGAAACAACACTATCTGCGGTTATTGAAATAAATTCCCCTGATTACTCCGTAGATATTTATCAGAGTTCGATTAGATCCGTGTTAGGATGGCCTGATGTCGCACCTGTTTATAATGGAGTTTCAGAACCAACTAAAAATGAGTTTAAAACGAGTGAAGAAAAATTCATTAAAAATCCAGAATATCGAGAAAATTATCCATGGAGATATATAGCATTTGAATTTGATCCAAACGATGATATATATTACTTTACCGATTTTTACGGTAAAAGAATTCCCAAGATAGCTAGATCAGCATCAAATTTGATCGCTACACCAGAGGGGAGGTATCAAGAAATTGTTGATGTAAAATATATTAAAAAATTTTTTGATGATCTCAAGCCTGAATACGATAAAACGTTTAATGATTTAAGAAATTTACTTATTTCATTATCTCAACATTATAATGAAAGTGTAAAGCAGCAAATAATCGAGTTAATAAAACATTTAAATGGTATCTTATTCGATTTATATATCGCCAATCGAAGTATTATAAACACTGCGACTAAACTCGGTACTTATTACACAAATCCAACATCTAAGCAATTATTTCTTGATCATTATAAAATAACAGAAAAAGATTCACAAGCACTTATTATACCAGATTTAAATAACGCTGAAATGAAGAAATCATTAAATGATCTTATTGAAGAATATTATCCGGGAGTAATTGAATCGTGGAAAAAAATAGCCCCACCACCGGTTATATTAAAACACAATAACAACCTCTTTAGTGCCGGTAGACAATATCACCAGGCATTGTAAACATAACAACAACAATTGCGGTCAATCTGGTATGTGATATTATTGAAGGTAGCTATCAGGTAGATCTTTCTAAATCTAGCCAAGCTCAGCAAGGGTACATATTATTCAGTTTTAGCCCGATTGTTCCACCAGGCTGGCTAATTGTGGTAGAACCAATTAATCCCGTTTACCTGCGAGTTCATAATCCATTTCTGACAAGAATAAATTTCAAACTCACTGACCAGGCAGGAAACATTCTGGACACGAGAAACGAATCTCTTAATATAAACCTGTATGTACGCTCATAGAGCGTTTTTATCCGGATGTTTATTCTTTTGTTTACATAAAATCCGTGAACTGTGGCTGCATATTGATTATTCCATAACGTTCGTAAAGTTATTTTAAGACCGCTATATATTATAACTAAATCAATATCCGCTGCACGCATAGACTCAGTGTTATACAGAATTATATATATTTCGGAAACTATAAAATCTCATTTTAGACAGAAAAATATGGTTTTTAGGAATAACGATATGATTGACACATTGGTAAACACATGCTAACTTTTTCAATATGTATTTATAACAAGGTCCGATAGCTCAGTTGATAGCGTGTATATTAGTCCGTCTGTCTGTTACCTTAACGAACTATAACTTTATGCGTGCAAAATTATTTTATGAAATTCTGAAAAACTGAAGTACAATTCCACATTCTATTAGTAATACAAGTTCTGTGAGACAGCACAAATATTATATATATACTTAAATTTAACTATATCATTGATAAGAGAACGATAGCCGAAATGGTAAGACGGTTGGACGTAGATCGAAGCTCTACAGACTCTCGCGTGTTCGAGTCTCCAAAAATGCTAAAGATATTATCTTGCATTTGGCGACTGATGCTATTTAGTTGGGGGAACCCGGAGCATTTCCTCGAAATCCACAACAGACAAAATACACTCTCCTATCATACACCCTTGAGGGGTGTACGTTTTACACTCCCGGGGTTTTGTATGGGGGGAGAGTGTACAAAATCTGTTGGACGTAGACAAGATTCCCCCGTCATCACCATTTGTATATATTCATGTTCATATATCATTAGGATAAGTTTATGTTTGTGCAGTTTAAAATCATAAACCATCTGTATATATTTCATAACCATATATCACAAACAAAACAGCTCCCTGACAAAACAAAAAAAAGAAAGTCATGGGAGCTAATATTTTTTTATATTAAATATATAAATATATATATATATATAATGAACCAAGAAAACATCAATGATATTATTTCTGCTATTAAAAAATTAAAACATAATGGAATAAAAATATCTGATAATCTCGACCCTCAGAAAATCATGTGCGATTTTGAATTACTGCAACAGAGAAAATTTGATAATAAATATACACTATCTTCAAACTACAGATTCATAAAATTAATTTATCAAGCTATGCTTGAATCACTAGCCATGGTAAACGACAATCAGATAAAGCTATTTGCACCTCTTGCACGTTCTATCGATAATATTAAATCCGAACTGTCTCACGAGTACGAAAGAAAAAAGATTGTGGATAATCGTGTAATGCAATTAAGAAAGATTATGTTATCTGATTCTGTAAAAAATGATAATGACGCTGACAGCGATGAAGATGAACCCATGACAGAGTCAGTGACTGTAATTATGGCTAAACAAAACCCTTGGGAAAATTAACATTCTACTTAGTATAATGCAACCTACACATATTGACAAGTATATTGTATCCCAATCATTATGTTTCAGTAGGTATCAAGTATAATATTACCCGTTGTGCAAAGTTTTTCGTTGAGTTTGATAAATTCTGAGGGTGAAAACCCCAGGGGGGTTAACGGGAATTAACATTACGTTTTTGATTTATCGATGAAAAACTGATTTTTTATATATCTTTGTCGTAATTCGCTAGTAGAAATCTATATAATACAAACAAAAGAACTGGAAAAAACCAGAAAAAATTGATTTTTGATCGATAAATCAAAAACGTAATGCTAATTCCCGTTAACCCCCCTGGGGTTTTCACCCTCAGAACTTATCAAACTCTGACTGATTTTCATTGATTTTTGGTCATTTTTCATGCAAAAAACGAGATTTTCAAACAAAAAACGCGGTTTTCATGATAAAATTAACGAAATAAAAAAACGACTAAATATTTATAAAATTATTATTTTATTCGCAGTACTTGGGATCCAAATTCACTGAAATGTTTTTACAATAAAAAGTATGGACAATCAGCCAAGCACATTAACTCGTATAAGCGGACAACTACGATATTTATCATTATGCTTGACGTAGCGCTTAATCATTTGGTAACATTAAAAATACGGTAGACTAAATGTATTGAAAATTTATTTTTTGCAAAAATCTTTTGGAAAATGCAGATCTAGTAATATTATCTGCAACGAATTTTACTGAAGATGGTATTATGTCAAAATATTTGGCAGCCGCATTCATCGATTCAAAATTAATTTCTTCCCCAGTCTCTGTATTTACGGATTTAATAGGTCTTGCAAACTTTTTACATTTTCCAGTATTTCCCCGTGCAACATTCTGACTTTGTGTAATAGCCTGTAAGTTAGATAACCGATTATTATGGGGGTTTCCATCAATGTGGTCAACTACAAGTCCATCTTTAATGACCCCAAAATGACATTCAAATATGAATTTATGTGAGTAATAATTTTTATTTCCTTTGGTATTGAATCTAAGATAACCAGTATTGGTAACACTACCTACTGGTTTTTTCAATCTGCAGTTTCTAATCACGCCATCACGAGATGCTTCATAATTGGTAAGGATTGGATGTGACACAAACTCATTTTGTTTCATTTATATATAATACTATTTGTTTAAATCATTATTTTTTTTTGAAAATCTAGCCAAATAATCTTCTTCGGTTTTTATAGGAGAGTCATCGTTATTTTTTTTGTCATAATATCGTTTTAATTCTCTGTATTTTTTACCACCGCATTGCGCGCACAGTTGAGTTCTTCCTCGCACTCCAGCACTACACACAATACACGGTTTTGGTCCTAGACTTCCATTTCTGACGCATTGCATATGATAACTACAGTATTTGTTCACACATGATTTATTACAAGTAGAAGTATATCCAATTTTGAGCCAAGCACATTTGTTTTGTGTTTCAATCATATACAAAAGATTAATGTTCAATTAAATATATACTTGCCCTAATTATAATATGGAGGAATTATCCGTTATTGAACCTTCCCCTACTAGATTTGACCTTGACAGACTATCAGAATATAAACTTAGTATTTCGATGCAGGATCTGGCATTAACGGATGAGGATGTAACCGAACGTATTCGTGAAGCAAAAAAGGAATTTCGTGACGATGGTGCAGTTCATGCATAGTCAACATTCAGAGTTGGAAATGTTACTAATATGATGAATGACAAACGAGGAAAAGTAATTATTAATCACCTTGATAATCAAAAATATTTTATTTTAATAAAATTTATTGTAAATACAGAAGAAGATACTTGGATTATTCGTGATAAGCGTGATCCAGTCCGTGTGCAGCCCGGGGGTAATATTGTTCTTTTAAGTAATAAATCTAAGCCCGGAGTACTCACTGGCATTGATAAACCCTATTATATACAGAGTTATCCAGCAACTGCAGTTGTCTATGGAATATTTCCGCTGAATGATAAACCTAATGTTACAGATCTGAAACCTATGAAAATATCGAGAATAAATTGCGTAGCTGAACGAGTTACAGAACATTTTACAAATGCGATACGTGGTAATGGTTTAACTGATTTAAGAAATAAAAAAATAAACAAATGGGCAGAGTCCGTTAAAGATACCGGAGCGTCTATTAAGGATGTCGCTGAGCTAGAAAAGTTATTAAGATTTCCAATAACAGTAAAAACACTAACCGGAGAGATATTATACGAACCAAAATATATAAAAAATGGAAACCCTATAACAATCGTTGATCATAATGCATATGCATGGACTAATGCTGTAACGATATTTCCACGAGATAGAAAAGTTAAGTTTTATAACGGTGATATCTTTGATTTTATTAAAAATATCAGCAAAAGCGACCCTGTGTCTGTTTGGTTATTTCAGAGTTCGGAATATGATCATTACGATCAGTTTGTACGGCCTAATGGTGATATTTATCGTACAGAATCTCTCCATGAAGAAATGGAACATCTTGCATTGAAATATACCTCTGATGATGTCATGGTTGGACAATTACTGAATAACTGCTTTACCGTACCATCGGTTGCTGCCCATTTCGCTCAGGAGAAAAATTCATGGAAAACGACACGATCGGAATTCCTTGAAGATGTCAAGAAAAGCTGTATAGAATATGGTCACGGTGGATTATGGAACACCAAATACAACCATAGTGATGTTATCTCAGTTGATATGGTAGCGTGTTATCCTGGGAGTTTTCTTGGATATGGAGTATGTTCTAAGTACTTTTTGAGATTCGGACATCCTACACATGACATGACCAGGGTTGCGATAAACGGATATTTGCCAGATTTTGACTTAACCGGATTTGCTCATGTAGAATTATTCGAATTTGCAGAAAATCTCCATCCGATTACTTATGCTTGGTTTGGAAGACATTTCTCAGAGCGATGTTGGGTTCCGATAGTACTATTGCGGTATATGCTTGATGCTGGATTTTTAATATCGTTGAGAGTAACTGAAGTGATTATATCGTATAGTTCACAGAAGCAAGTTTGGTTACCAGAACCAAATAGATTTAATATCGATGATACCAGAAAAGAATTCCCTGATATTGATGAAGATCATATTATTAAAATAAATAAATGCAGGAATGAACATGATGAGAAATTTGCAAAAGATCTCGGTAGAAAGATAATCGGTAAATTTACTCAAGGTGGTTCATACGATTATAAACAAGCGTGTACAAGATTGATTATGGACGATGCTGAACTAGATTTTATAATTGCTGATACAACTGAGAAAAATACGTTTATAAACAGATGTAATGCTTATTTATCAGATGGAACGAAACTAGGTACCATTGTGAGCTACCTCGATGGCGACTCACCACAATTTACTCATTTAAGATCTTCGATGTTAGCTTATGTTTCGATAAACCTACTATCGATGATAAATAAATTTCTTCATCACGCTGTCAGAGTCGCTACGGATTCATTTTATGTACATAAAAAATATAAAGATTTATTAAAACTCGGTAATGGTGAATGGGGGACATGGAGAATAAAACAAGAAAATATATTTAGTTATTCTGAATCTGCAGATGTTGAAATTGCGGAGATATATTACAAAAATAATAATCAAATATTAAAGTCATCTGCACCATCTCTGTACGATCCAGTATCTAGACATAAAACCGTTTATCTTAATGGGTGTGGAGGTCAGGTAAAACAACTCGTGTAATTAATTTATTTATAAATAATAATTCGGATATAATTGTTTTGACACCGACGCACAAACTTGCTAGAGAAATAAAACAACGAGAAGTAAAATCGTGTACATATCACAGTTTCTTTAGATGGTGCGGAGACACATGGACTCCATCGCGGATGGGTGAAAAATATGTACCTAAATATATTATATGGGACGAGATATGCACGGTGTCGTTAGAAACACTAAAAACATTTCTTGAATGGTTATTGACAAAGAATACTGCTGTGATTATGTGCGGCGATCATGGTCAACCACCACCCTTTGTTGGAGAGTCTCCACATGAATGGCTAAAGAATAACGTAGATTATTATGAAGAAATAAATGATGACCATAGAGCTATTGATGAACCGCTGAAGGAATTTAAAAAATTAATCAGACTTCAACCAGACAGAGTACAATGTGAGATAATGCGAGGAGTAATTCCAGAGACTTCTATGAATGAATTTTGGACTTTATGGAATCCCGCTGATTTAATAGTCACGAGTAGAAAGATAGTTCGTGATGAACTACAGATAAATTATTTTTGTTACATAAAGAAAAGTTTTCAGATCTACCTGTACCTTTGTGTTATCGCCCCTCAGATACTCGACGACAGAATATTGATGTTGAAATACCAGGTGGAGACATTGAAAATGTCCGGGTACAGAATCTTGTATTGAATGACATTGTTTTAGTCGATATTAATGTCGTTGAGAATGCGCTGAGTATGAATAAATCACCGTGGGTGTTAGGATACGCTATAACGATTCATTCGTCACAGGGATTAACTATAACTGATACTAAAATCTGGATTGTAGATGATCGGATCGAGTGGTCAAATTTAGTCTATCTCGCCGTATCTCGAGTCAGGAGAATATCTCAACTACATAGGGTTATTATGAATTTTATAGAAAATAATGATCAAATTGTTAATAATGACGTAATAAGAAAAAAACTATCTGGTTATAAGCAGTGTGACAAAAAAAATAATCGTGATTTTGATATTGATGTTGAATTTATTATAAAACTAAAACAACTACAGAATAATAATTGCGCAAGTTGCAACTGTAATATGTTATGGCAGTGTTCGAATCCAAGACAATTTACCGTAGACAGAATTAATAGTGATCTCGGTCATACACGTGAAAATGTAATGCTGGTTTGTCTTGATTGTAATCGACGTCGAGGCTCTGGACGTTTACAAAATTGAGCTTGGTGGTAATTGCGTATCCTCAGGAATTATTTGTAATTGTTCACGTACAAATCCACGTTGAGGGGCAGTAGAATCTAGTCTGTATATTGGAGGTCTACCAGTGGATCTAACCACGCTAGAAATTTTATGTGTAGTCACGCTCCAGATAGGATCGGTTGCTCTTTTTTTACCGCCTTCAAGTTCGCCAGGTTCATATAAATATCTAACTGTAACATTACCTAATACTGGTTGAGAGAAAGATTCATGTCGTCCGTAGCCATTGCTACGGGGTATATATTTTTGTTTGATCGCATTAGAAGGTTTCATGGAAGTTGCACGAGTAATTTCATTATTCAACGCAACTATCACACTCGGTAATCTTGCAACCCATTCACGAGATCTATCTTTGAAGTCAGTAGATATTTCCTTTGCGTATTGGTATCCGAATAACCGCTCAGCAAGTGTTCTATTAAATCGTTCAACGATTGCCTGATCACGATGAATTTCAGTATATCCTCGTCTGATTTTAACATTATGTTTCTTCATCAACGATGATACTACTCCAAGAAATTCTTTACCGGGATCAACCTGTAGTAGTTTTGGCCATCGTAGACCACCACGTTGATAAATTCGTTCGAACGCAGATGCAACTTCGGATGCTGTTTTCGTTGATAATAGCTCCGCTTCTTTATATCTACTAGCAATGTCAACGACAGTTAACGCGTATTTGTATGTGCGTGATTTTCGTCCACGTGTTTTAATGGTATCGTGTGGTAAAAACAAAATATCCGCTTGATGAACTTCATTAGGGACACTAACATCAAAATGCGCGTAATGAATTCTTTTAGGTGGACTTAGGAAGATTTGCCATATTGCCTGTCGTGCTAACCATGATGCAGCGACATTACGTGAAACGTTTGCTGCTTCGGCGAGTTTACTAATCGCTGCTTTACCTCTCCAGAATCCTCTCGGGGAATAATAAACAGATTCCATTATGATAGTTATATAATTAATTGCCAGCCCCTAGCACTAGTTTGCCTTTCATAGCAGTTTTTACTAGAAAACTAGCTAATTTTTCTCTGAGAGATTTATTAGGTATAGAATTTAATGCGTGAATCAATTTCACATCTGCGAGATGTCGTTGTTGCAAATCTTTACTTTTATACGCGACATCATGAGCGTGACACGCTTGATCAGTCTTATTTACTGGATACTCTCCTGGTTTTGGTTGATCTTGATTATCGAGTCTGATATCGAGACGAGTTCCTGGACCACAATAATTATATCCGGGTAAATGTTTCTCACCGGGATATTTAGCCCATGGAGTTCCTGGTAATTTTCCTAATAAAGCGGCTATATCACCCCCACCTGTCTTTGTTGGAATAAATTTATATTTCTTGGTGCCACATTTCACACACTTGCCTGTAAGTGCACGTCTTTTATTTCTTGTTGTTACTGTCGTTAATTCAGTAGTATCGGTAGGTGCTCTGCATCGGACACAATATAGACTCATATTATTTATTATATGGATATAATTAACTTTTCTGCGACACGAAAACAAGAGCCAGTAAAGCACCATCCAGCGCTTCCGAATTCTATCAGAATGATTATAATAGGCCCATCTGGAAGTGGGAAGACGCAATTATTGCTTAATCTAATAATGCGATGGCTGAAGTGGGATAAATTGTATTTAGTTGCGCCATCTGTAGATGATCAGCGATGTTACGAAGTACTTAAAGAATTTAATGAAAACGCAAAATCGTTACATGAAGATAATGTCATAGATTTTATTACTGATATTGATGAAGCGCCATCCGTAAATGATCTGGATGTATTTATTAATAATTTAGTAGTGTATGATGATGTTATGCTGGACAAACAATCAAATCCAGCTAGAATATTTTCACGAGGTAGACATAAAAATACAGACGTGATTTATGTTACACAGAGATATACACAAATTCCAAAAGTAATCAGAGACAACTGTAATATTTTAGTTGTGTTCAACGGAGTTGATAATCATACGCTACAAAATATTTATTATACTTGGTGTTCAGGCGACATGGACATGAATAAATTTAAAAATTTCTTTTCAAAAGCACAAACCGCTCCATTTGGTTTTGTAACGATAAATTTACACGATCCAAGGTCAAGATATCGCAACGGACTTGATATAATTTTTGGATAAAAATCATAGCAGCAGTAGAGCTAATTTAGCTGAGTGTGGTTCTCCGATACTCATTATTGATAATATCTATATGGCTGTTTAATTTATAGCAGCAGTAGAGCTGTTGAAGGACATACACACGTGACCAGATTGTGAAAAAATCTGGTCAATTAAAGAAGTTTTCATTATTAAGACAAAAACTTCTTTTTTTTTCAGGGAACCCTTAATTTTCAAAAATAAGGTCCCTACAAAGTTGTAGGGTCCAGCTCTACTGCTGCTGCTGTATATCTAACTGTCACTAAATCAACTTCCAACCAAACTCGAGCCTGGGTGGAACTTCTACAATAATTTAAATAATATTGGAGGCACCCCACCCCCAATCCCCCACAACCAAAACCTCACAGGGATATGGAATAACAGAGATATGAACAGGAATATAGAATAGAATAATACGTGTCCACGTATTAAAATATAACGATATAATAACTTACATAAACAAAATGAAATTGAACATGACATTTGAAAAATTCAGTTTATCTTAGAAATAGAGTTACACAATTTATGCGAACTTCAATTGGCCATTCTCTTATACTGATAGAACAAAATTTCATCATATAATCGAGTGACTGATCGAACTCAAATTGCCGGCATGTCAGCATCATTATCTGCTTCTGGTCTTTCCAAAATCACGTTTGGTACTAGGAAGGTATTTCTTCCTTCAAAAATAAAAAAAATAATATCCAAATTAAATACTTATCAGGTTTTTCGTCTTCTGGCATCAAACAATTTTTTCACTCTTTTTTACGTTAGATATCGTCTATTGTTCTTCGACAGAATTAAGCTATGGTCAGTTCGCAACTTAATACACACTCACAACCCTGGTAACGTTAATTTATGTCTTTTCTAGCGGCTTCTCGTATTCGTAGCTGGAACTATGTCATAATAAGACCTCTCAGATAAATATTACTGCCCCGCTTTGGCAATAAATTATCAGCTGAGTTATGTCTCTCGACACATACTGTTAATGCTTACACCCTCGATTCTCGGTTGAAAAGAATTCACAACTCAATTACACAACGAATTGATGGACTTCACTCTTCGTCCTAACTACGTTATTTTGCTAATAAGTGATTCATTCACATGCATTTCGAGACATAGAAAAAACAATTCTCAGCATATATGATATAAATTATTTAAGACAGATTAATTAATTCTCACACTGCATATCCGAATTTCTTGAAAGCTTGGATTTCGTCTGAGAATACACACATACACAAACACACTCGTTTAGCTTAGCCAGTCAGGATTACTTTCTTTACCCACCAAAAATGTCATCACTCCCATCGAAGTCAGAATAATCCTCTCTGGTCCAAATTTATTAATAACTATTCTGAAGAAAAAAAAATAATGTTATGACATATGTTTCCAAATCTTCCTAAACATTTACCTGGTTTGTCTGAACTTTGTCACTTTCCGCTATTGATCTTGTGTTAAAATTAGCATCTTCCCGGCCTCTGACCGTTAATTAAAATTCAATTCGTACCCCAAGTAGAGCTGATTACATCACTCGCAGTCAGGAAGTTATGGTGATTCTAACCCATACGTCAAACTTAATGTTTACTTGTCACAAACGACAGAATGTACTGCAAAATTTATTCAATTAAATTTTGCACCATTACACAAATAAACAAACAACTAAATAATGATGTCACATATAATACGTTACTGATTACATACATGAATTTGCTTGTCTAAATTCTTGCAGTATATTTCCAAACTTTAGATGATAATGTGTTGCATGACATACCCATGTTACACTTCTAAAGTATCTGGAGATGAATACTGCTTATTATCAATATGTCCATGCAGCACTTGTTATCCAGTGTTACGTGTATGTAATTCAATTATTTGTGTGTGTTAGTTTTAAATTTCTTTTTATTTTATTTTTGTTGCATTACATTTTATTGTAATGATAATTTTTTTTACTGGAATTGACATTTTCCCCAGTAATTCAGTTCAGTTCTTTTAGTCTGATTAGAACGCAAAACGTAAACACTTAGTGAAAATCATTGGTCGTAATCAAGGTCATACTTCGCCTACGTGTTAGTCTGAATAAACAACGTTTTATTTTTAAATTCATTTCCAGTGTGGGAATCGTTGATTCTTAGCTAAGGCTATATTAGCCTACGTGCTGATTGACATATATTTTTTTACTGCTCTGTTCGGACAGAGTGATCACCTGACCCATCACACGGGTCTGAAATTGCGTTTTTAGTTGGGTTTAAATACTCATTCTCAGTGTTTTTGAGTCAGTTGTAAATAATACCTTGAGGCTGAAAGGTATTCCTGTTGTTGCCATTTGAATTGAGTTTTCTTTTTATTTAAAATAATTTATTCACCCCGGAAAATATTCTTATTCATCGAAATTCTTGGACAAAGACATTTACTAAAATTATTCGGAATTCAAAAGCCGGAATTATATTCTTGGTGACTCAACAAGGAACTGTTGACACATCAGCACAAAACTGGTTATAGAGAACGTCATCGCCTTCTATCTTGGAACTTCATCGAGATTCGAACGTGGATTCAATTAGAACATTTTAGTGATAGGACTTATATTTTTAAATTCTAGGACAAATTTTTGGATTAAATTCATAAACCGTAAGTCCTTTTTTTTATTTTTACCTTGTTTTCTAGGGAAATAAATTATTTTGTTAAATTTACAAAGCTTGTTGGCTTCACTCTTTTCTTTGTTACTTTGTACGAGCCTAGTCACGTAACACCAGTAATAAACAAAATAACTAATACGAACATGATCATAGCTGTTTGAGATTTCATGTACTGATCCAGGTCAAAGCCTTCTACAACCCCTCCCCACACAAAGAAATTTTCCTCATATCAAAGCTACCAAAATACAAGGCTACCAATACCCTTTTTGCTTTTGGCATCGAAAAGCATATAACAACTACACCGATTCCAATCGATGTAGATAGCGTCTTTTTTTTTAAAATATTCGTTCCGCTCATAACCAGGTTAGCACAAAAGGATCCTCATTACCAACAACGATTTTCCATTTGTAGAAATGTAGCCCCACTGGTAGAGTTACCAAAGATAGCAGTATGCAAAACTTTCCAATCTATGGGGATAAGAGGAAGAGAGTCGAAAGTAACCTTGTTGAAGACATTTCAGGTATCGACTACCTGGTAGGGCATGAATTACGTACGGTGAGAGGGTTGGCAGGTTTTGTCGGCGATGTGTAACAGCGCCGCCAGGACATCGATTTGCCGCGAGGCAAGATCTTCAAGATTGGAATTCATTCGAAATATCTCTGGAGTTCATTCGGAACACTCTATACTTTTGTACTTATGATAGAACTTTTAGGATCGTTGGAGATTAAATTCATAATACTGTCAGCCCCTTTTAAATTTTCACTTTGTATTCTAGGGAAACAAATTATTTATAGAATTCTACTAATATTCTTGTCCTCGCTTTTTTCGGTTAACTTGATTAAGACCATGAAGTCGTAACAGTACGTTCGAAGGACAGGGGATGGAAATACTGTCTCCTGCAAGATATACAACGAAGTGGTTTTGAAATTCGAAGCCGGCCAGATATGAGAAATCTTCGGAGGACGTTTGCCTTCGTTGGTTGGATCCAATTCTGACAGCTTTCCTATTTTTAGTGTGCTAATACCACCCCGTCCAACCGATCTATGAGCACGGGCATCAATCTAGCTTTCTCGAGGTTTTTCCTTTGTGTTCGCCTCGGTTGCACAACAAACACGCCGACGTCTGTTTGCACATGCGCCTAAACATACGAAACAACATCTTCTGCGGTGACCGTTTCCAGCTGGACTCAAGGCCTGCAGGCATTCAATGAAACCTCTATGCCTCCGTTTTGCACGAGAGGCGCAGAACGTTTCTCGCGGGTGTTTGCTGGGCAGTTGATGTAGTTCGACAGACGTCCTCTAAAACATCACACATATCCATTTCGAAGGGAAAGTGTTGCATACTGCCATCTTTGATAGTTGTAATAGTCTGGTATTTTTGCCCAAATGAAAATTCGTTGGTGGTAGTGAAGCTACTTAGGTGCTTGGTTGCCTTCGTTTTTTAAAATATGCATTTGCCTTCTCGTTTTTAAAATACGCATTTGCCCTCTCTTTTTTAACAATACGCACTTGCCTTCTCTTTTATAAAATACGCATTTGCCTTCTCTTTTATAAAATACGCGTTTGCATTATCTTTAATAAATTGCACACTTGCATTCTCTTTCTTTTAAACACGAACTTGCCTTCCCTTGTATAAAATACGTGCTTTTTAGTGTTAATCATTCCCTTAAGCCCATCTTATCTTCATACCTGATCGATAATTACAGAACATCAGATTCCATGACTTTACATACAGTATTATTGTTCACATAAATGTGACGTACATACACATACATCAGAACAATTATTTTCCAGGTATCATTCCTCATTCTCAGTATGTATGTATGTATGTATGTATGTATGTATGTATGGATTATATAACGGATCTCTGTGTGACCTTCAAATGCATCATAATGAAGGTCTGTTTAACCATCAAATGTATTATAATGTAGGTCTGTGTGACCATCAAATGTATTATAATATAGGTATGTGCTACCTTCAACTTACTATAATATGGATCTGTGTGACTATGAAATATATTATTTTGCAAGTCTATGTGACCTCGTAAATGTATTATAATGTAGGTCTGTGTTACCATCAAATGTATTATAATATAGGTATGTGCTACCTTCAACTTACTATAATATGGATCTGTGTGACTATGAAATACATTATTTTGCAAGTATATGTGACCTCGTAAATGTATTATAATGTTGGTCTGTGTAACAATCAAATGTATTATAATGTAAGTCTCTGTGACCATCAAATGTCTTTTAATGTAGGTATGTATGACTTTCAACTTATTATAATACTGGACTGTGTAACAATCAGGTGTATTATAATATATGTCTTTGCGACCATCAAAAGTCCACTGCTGAAGGTAGTCAACTCTATAGTCTGCTCTATTTTCTACTTGTATGTGATTTGTTTTATTTGATTTGCATGCACATTTGTTTCCATTGAAAATGAATGGAGGTTTTTTCCGATTTGAATGCATATTTTTTACATTGATTATGAATGGAATTTATCTTCAGTTTGCATGCATATTTCTTACACTGACAATGAATGGAGTTTCGATTTGATACATATTTTTACATTAATAATTAATCGAGCTTATCTTCGATTTGCAAACATATATTGCACATGTCATTCATAAATTTTAATGCTTCACTTCTAATGACATATTACAGTTGAGGCCATTTTAAGTTCTAGTTTTGGGTCTAAATTAGAACTTAATGAACTTTCAATTAGATAATTCGAACTTAATTTATCCCTGAACTAATACAAGATTTGCCATGACGCCGATTAGCCAGCCATTATGCCGAAAAAAACTTCATGAGTTAAATTGCTGATATTATCTACATTAAAATGTTGTCAAAGTTGATTCATTTTGTTTGATTGATACTGTGCCTGCATTGTGTTTACTTGTTGCCCATGTGGTTGATGGACGACCCCATCAATCATAACGTCCGTCAAACAAACCATCCATCATGAAGTTAACAATAAGACATCTTGCATGCTATCACCGCTCGTTTGGTCTGAGCCCTAGCTGGTGCTAATAGGCAGCGCAAGAGATTTATAAATCAAACCAAATTTTGTGGACTATTGTTGCAGTCAAATGAAAAATAATAGCAAATGGGTGTTAGAAGGAATTAATTTGGCGCCTGTTCACCAGGCTCATAAAACAGCTATGTATTTACACAAATGCAATATGTTCGGAGTGTGTTAAATTGAGCTATAGTTCCAATAAGAGGAGATAAAGAAACTATATCCTTTCACATAAAAAAATGTAGATTTCCTAAGAGAAAATGTTTTCCTTTCAACTCAAAATGTTCATTTCCTAAGAGGAAAGTTTATCCTTTCACATAAAAAAATGTACGCTTCCAAAGAGAAGTGTATATCTGTTCTCATCAGAATGTGCATTTGCTAAAAGAAAAGCATATCCGTTTTCATCCAAATGTACATTGCAACCTTTTGTGATTAATAAGCGGATCTATTACGTGTCTGACAATATAGCAGAACGCCGTTTGGACTAGAGCAAGGAAATGCCCTAATAATATTTTCATACGTCCTGTTTAAATGGCATCTTTTAGGTAGGTACTTATTTGATGTCTTAATGTCCGTTGTTAGTTGATATTCTCTTACTGCCAACAATAGTTTTATGTCACCTGAATCACGTGATATACCACTTTGTCTTCTTTGGGGATCTGTCAGATCAAAATGAATAAAAAGAAAGAGAGAAATACTTGTGGTTATTCAAGTACAATTTAAAAACAGTCACGTTCGATTTCTTGTCAGAGTACGGGACGCACACGAAGTGATGTCACTTATTTCAGAAAATCTACCATATTCTTGCACAAAATCATAAAATTAATTAGTTTCATTTTTACCAACTACACATTTTCTGATGAGATACTCTTGTATGTCGTTGAAATTCTGAGCACTGTTGAAAGAGCTCACTGACGCTACGTTGATATATTCATTATCTCAACACAACGTAAGATATAATAAGAAAACATCAAACCATACGAAGATTTAAATTTCATGTGTGTTGAAACTTATTTTCTGTATTATGGTCATCCAATCTTGTTGTAAAACGAACTGGAACGTTCTATGGCAAATTTCTTAATAAGATAAAAGAACGACGTTTACTTGTTGTTCTTGTTGTTGTTGATACTGTTTTGTTTGTTCGTTTTATGTTTCTATTTGTTATTTCCTGTTATTTTTTATTGGAGGGTGGTCTTTCTTTTTTCTTATTCGGCACGTGGAAACGACAACATGCTTTCTTTTTCAAAGAAACATATCAGACTTTCCAAACAACGGAGGATGACCTCTAACTCGCATTATGAGTCATTAACGGTACTTACTGATTAGAATATGACGTCGAAATCATCTTGTTTGATGGAAATACACTGGGTTTAATTTGACAGTGTAACTGATCTAATAAAAATGTTTTGAAATGAATATAAACAATTTCTTAGACTGTCGGGTGGAATTGTAAATGGTATGGAAACCTCTTCGACAATGCTTAATTTCATCTGCAATAAAAGCCGAAAATTATACTCACTGACACCCGAAATTTGACATAGTTCAATTTTAGTTATTGTCTCTAATGTACACTCATTTCATTGATGTTCTTTTAAATAATGATAACCGACGGTTTATCTCAATTAAACCAAATTTGTGTTGTGGATGGATGAATGGATGGACGGACGGACGGATAGATGGATGGTTGGATGGGCGTATGGATGGATGTATGCGAACATTATAAATTTAAACGACAAAATGTTCCATAGTTTCGTTTTAAATAATTTTTTTCTTTCTTTCAGAATTTATATTAATTGGTTGGGTCTGTAGGATATGTTGACTGATACACGCTATGTCGAAAACTATCAAGATTAGACAGTCCAGCTGAAGTTTCCGCCTCATTTAACAGTATTAAATGCAAATTAAACCTGATGGGTATTAAGCCGGAAATCAGATTTTAATGCCTAAATTTCAGACAGAAGCTGTACACTTAGCAATGGAAAGTGTTGAGTTTCTGTCATCTCAACCAATATTGCATCCAGATCAGTGTGAGATTAATCCCGGCGAAATTGAAACGATTGAGAACTGCAGCTTGTCAGTGCAAACTACTCTGACCTTCTGACCCGTCAGAAATTCTCTAAAATGAATGGCATCGTATCCTTCATTTACTGCTCCAAATCAAATCGCACAGACTATATCTATTCAAGTTGCCGTTATTATTTCCATGGGCAACTGTACAAAATATATGTGCATTTCGATCATCGCAGATAGCTAAATATCTCTAGATGAACTGCTAGTGGCAGTTATATTGGCCATGACTTTACATACATACATACATACATACATACATGCATGCATACATACGGACAGACTAATGGACACATACATAAAACATACATTAACACTTCTGTCCATAATGCCTTGAACCGTTTTCTTGCAGCTACGACATAATTATATTTGTTTACATTTCAATTCTTAACTAATTTAATATGTTCTTTAATTTCTATCAAAACATTGGTATCCTTTAATTTCTATCAAAACAATGTTAATCTTTAATTTCTATCAAAACTTTGTTATCCTTTAATTTCTATCAAAACATTGTTATCCTTTAATTTCTATCAAAACATTGTTATTCTTTAATTTCTATCAAAACATTGTTATCCTATCAGCATTACCTTCATAATTAGACTACTGAAATGATTTTGTAACCTCAGCTGACATGACAATGGCAGCATACTCCTCTGTTCAGAAATTATTGGGAACATCTCAAACTTTTTCATGTGGACAGCAATAACAATAATAATAACAACAACAGTGTGCGAACCCATCGGCTGGAATTACTTTCTGATGATGTTTAATATATATTTGGCATTGCATGCAGAAAAAGACGTGTTTTTCATTATTGAACACATCAGATATACAAAGAAGGATTCAAACCTTCGAAATGAGATGCTACTGCAAGATCTTTGACATCTCATACATTGACCATGTAACCAACGAAGAAGTCCACAACAGGATCCAACGAGCCATCGGATCCTATGAAGACCTCTTGACCATTGTAAAAAAGCGCAAACTGAAGTGGTACGGTCATGTCTCAAGATCATCTGGACTGGCAAAAACAATCTTGCAAGGCACAGTGCGAGGGTGCAAAAGAAGAGGCAGACAGAAAAAGAGATGGGAAGACAACATTAATGAGTGGACATGCATGGGATTTGGAGATTCCCAAAGGGCAGTGAGAACAGGGAAAGATGGAGAGAATTGGTTGTTAAGTCACCTGTGGTGTTCCAACGACCTCTTAGGTTAATGGATTGATGATGATGATGATGATGATGATGATGATGAACACGAATAAGGATATTAGATAGTTATTATCGAAATGAAAGATTTATTATTGGAAGAGGCTTTAACCGTTTTACCTCTAGAGAACCAGACTTTTATTGGATATGATAGTAATAATGTCATTGATAAAGTATATATAGCCTACGTCGAGCACGTAAATTGCCCGGGTGGGTGGGGGAACTGATAAATTATATAGTCTATATCGAGAATGTAAATACAGGGGCAGTGCTGTAGGGGTGAGTCGAGGAGATGGCTAACTTTAGCAGAAAATCGTTAAATCACAAATGTGAGAAGTTACTGAAACTGGCTATCTAGACGAATTCAAGGCCCGGCAGACTCATACCAAACACCACAATGGTACTAATGGCTGCCTCGCTTGGCACTCAGCATTAAGAGGTTAGTGTTAGGACTGGTCGGCCTGGTATCAGGATAATGTGATTCGGTGGGATATGATGCTACATGTCTGCGGCATGATGCCCCAGTACTTAACATCACTATAAACTGTCACGCTGCAGACGTCGTAGAGATATGATTAAAATTGTTAAAGCTACTTTAGAAATCTAAAACATACTGTTATGTATAGGTAAATAAATTATTTGTTTGTTAGTTTTAATTTTTTTAAAATTTATTTTAATCCATTACATGTTATTGTAATGATAACTTTGTCTACTGGATTTGATAATTTTTTTTAAGAAATTCAGTTCAGTTCTGTTTGACCTGATAAACAACCAGTAGTTGAAACATTGTGTCTACTTTCTGACCTTGATTCAGAAATCAGATAGAGTTTTGAATAAACAAATTTAATTATTATTTTTTTTTTCCAGAATAAGAACCATTAATTTTAGCTATGACCATACTAGAGTACGTGATGTTAGGCATGTAAATGTTTTTACGTCGTTCTAAGAGGTGATCATGTGATCCTCGTACAGGAATCTGTTTTGCGTCTTAATTTACTGTATAATCGTTTTCTTGAGGAGAACTAGCCAGTTGGGCTTTAAATCTCAGACACTTAAAGGTGTCTTGTTGTGACCAGTTTGAATTGAATTTTTATTTTATGGAATTATTGATTCTTTCCCTGGAAAATACTAGTGGTTATACAGAAATTCTTGGACAAGGAAATTTATCGAAATTTATTCAGAAATTCTAAACTGTGATTCAACAAGGAACTGTTGACACGGCAACACTGTGAAGGTTACGGCATACGTCATCGCCTTCCATCTTGGAATTTCATCAGGACTCGAACACGGATTCGTTTAGGACTTTTCATTGATAGGACTTCTACTTTTTAATTCTTGGATTAATTTTGGATTTGATTCATAAACCTTATGTCTTTTTTCTCATTTTTACTTTTGTTTTTCTAGGGAAATAAATTATTTTGTTAAATTGTACAAAGCTTGTTGTCTTCACTCTTTTCTTGTTACTTTTGTACGAGCCTAAACACGTAACAATACATATTAGGCTATCTAGAATGAGAATTGCAAATGGTAGATGTGGGGATTGTAAAGGCGTTGAAACTTTTGCAATGTATGCAAGACAACTCGGTTTCAATCATAGACTACGTACTGTTAGATCAATCATGGTTATTGATAATAGGATTGAGTCCATTCAACAACCAATACAATTTTATTTAGTTGATTCAATTTTCCTCACAGTTGAAAATAATGAGAAGGTGACTGCAAGACATTGATATATTTTCTAGTGAAAAACAGTTGGGCTTTTGACCATGAAAGAGATCTAAATATTTTCAAAGAAATAAATAAACAGCCTATATTAGGAAAGGAATGTATTGTGCTGGAAACTGTCCGACTTCATGAAATCAAGTCCTTCATCTTTTGTTCAGCTATATTTTATCCATCGGGCATTTGGGCGACAATTTTGTTAATCGATATTCTTTCTCTCACCGCATCTTAATATCGCTAAATTCCTGTCTTTATGTCAAGTCTTCATTATATTTGTCTCATCAAAAATATTTATGAAACACTTACAAAGCGCGACTGCTGAAAATTAAATTCAATATAATCCCCTCCTCAGAACAGGTACATTAGCTGTAAATATATTTACTTGGTTAAAGTGATGTTACTGATGTTAAGAAAGAACGAAGTTCATTCTTATGACACACGCTATTAGGTTAGTTTTGATCTAGAAAATAAAAGAAAAGAATAAGCTCTCTAAGAAGATATGATGGAGCTAGTAATCGAAATCAATGCTGCATTTATCTTTATTAAAATCTCAAATAAAAATTAGTATCTAATATTATGAACAATGTAAGTTATTTATTAATCTAGAACTGCTTACCTGAAAGGTAAGTTGTTCTATTAGAGAATTGCTATAGACTTTGATGTAAACTATATAGATAGAAAACATTGAAATTGATGCAATGAAGATCCCTAAAATCTAATCATATTTTCCAAATATGATTGCGTAATAACTTAAAAATGTTTATTTTCCAAACATGCTTGCATCAAAACTACTTGATTTTAATTTAATCTACAGCGATTGTGTAAGTTTTCCAATGGGCTTTTATGAAAAACAAAAATGTTGTCTTAGCATTGATTGCGAATACTGTGCTTAATCCACTTCGAACTTGCAACCTTTTGAAAAAGAAATTTATCTTCCCACTACAACATCTGACCTTGACACCAGTTACATTATCAGGGCAGACCTTTTGTAATTCCCATTTCAGTCCATAAACTGTCAGAACAGATCTTTTGCAATGCCCATTTCGGTTATTTTTATAATGCCCACATTTTACTGTTATTAAGGCTGTTAATCAGCTACTAGAAAAATGGTAACAATGGAAAACATCGTTCGAGTCCGAATTCGGTTAATAAACTAGTCTGATAATTTTGTATCTTGAACTGTCCAAAACGGGACAGGATAATTTGAAGAAGCGATTAAATATTCACTGCATGCGATTTAGTCATCGCGAAAACTATTGTGTAATGTTGCATGTTGTTTGATACTAAAGTTAACGGATCACACAAAATATAATTTGTATTATTGTGTTGAGACTACCGGCCAGTGTCTTTATTTATCCGCCTTTAGTTTTGTCTATTTAATTACTTCTTAGTCACAAACACAGTTGATATAGAATTCTACTTCTCATATATTATCAAGTTAATATGTATCTTTATGTCTATTTGTTTGTCTGTTTGTCATCTACAACTTCAACGATGGAGGACGCCCATGTAGCCCCTTCCAAGACAACTGAAAACATTAAAGGAGAAGTATATAGGCGTTTGTGTTGTATGATTGTAGCAAAGTGAGAAATGCCACTGAACTACATCATTGACTCATCATTTAGTACTCTTTTATTGGACTGGTAAATTACACATTCTATGGCCATTGCTTCAACAGTTTTTATCTACATCCATTATACATTTCACTTCCTTTAGAATACTGTTGCATTCATGGAGATTGTTGATTCCCTCATGGCATGGACAAAAGGTCCCTACGAGAATAACATCTAGACAAATAATGCCTCATATGAGGGGATAGCTCATCGAAATAATACGTAATTCAAATAATCTTGTCAAACAATCAGGTGTGTAAATAGGAAGTGTTACAATATGAACAAAGGATGGTGAAATTAAAAAAAACATCGGCAACAGTATATAAGTTATATATGCTTGCATATACACCCTTATAAAAGGCGCCACCGCGTGACAATGAAGAACGTTATGAGAAACAGATTGGAAAATTACAATATTTATAAGGTAAAGTTGATCATATGCAATTTTTGATATCCGCTCTAAGAAATCTCTGAGTCAAAATAATTTTTTTGTGTCTAAGTTTTATGCAGCTGTTATAAATCTAATACTGCCACACAAGTCGTGCAAAAAAAAACAAGTAAGTAGCTGGGTCAGTAGTTAGGCCAGTGACACCATTCCGAGGGGTGACACCAAAATTACTGTCTACACAATTTTTGAATTTTTGTGCAGGAAGGAGGTCCATGGGGGTGACACTATGAGTTACCTCACAGGCTGACAACCCTAGTGACGCCACTGAGTTAGGCCACACATTGCCCGTCCTCGCACTGTATCCGAACATTGAGTAGTATTGAGACACCGGCTGTACCACAAGTACTATTCCATTTCTAGGAAATATCGGTACACTCGTTTAGTACGTTTGGACCATGGCTATCATTCACATTTGTTAATGTCAACACTGCGGAATTACTCATGTTATTTGCATATAAGGGCATAGATTGGGAACTGTTTAATTGATATAGTACCTGTAAATGTTTCATTGTATATGTGTCACTACAGCCTTAGTCTTGAAAGCACATCATTTTGAATCGGATCGATGGTTGTTGTTGTGGGGCTTAACGCCATTTTTCAGCACACGATAGGCTATACATGGCGGCCAATATTAATGGTGGAGGAAGAAACCGGGAAATCCCCGGAAAGAACCACCGACCCACGAGAATCGGATCGATGGTGCACTCTGATGACACGTGGTAAGAAAGAGTTATTTGCCACTTTTATTCGAGATTCATGGTTGCTAATTTAAGATCTGTTTTAAAACAAATGCATTAATACGTATAATTAGGAGTGTATATTCCGAACAAAAGCCTTTTTTTAAGTAAATGCATTCCTATAGGATTTAGTTCTAGTTGTCTCATTTTGACTATGTTACCTTGTCTGCTTGTAATATCTGCTAAATATTTTATTGCATTTACATTTTTAAGTGTACAATACTCTTTTCTGAAGCATTTCACAACCTGACAAATATAAAGACATTTCGTTTAAAACCTCTCCTAAAAATCTCTTATATCACGAAAATTGTCGATGTGGTCTAAGTAGGGTTTTGTTTCCTTTTGTTTGTTGTAACTTTAAAATGGTCCCATAGGCACTATACAACTTAAGCTCTGAACGTGTATAATTGGGTATTATTACAATAAAATGTCCTTCATTGGAACATCAAATATTCAGCCCCAATTCACATTATTGCTTACAACGATTTGGTCGACTGGACTAAGACATTGTAGTGGCGGCAATACAAATTAACACAATCATTTTAAAACCTTAATCCAAAACGTCAATTATTGCATGACCCTAATCCAAAAAGCCACATAGCATTTACGAAATGTTTCATAATAACAATAAGACCATTTTAAAGAAAGATTTATATCGGAATTTATCAATAAGCTTCCATTAATATATGCTGACACAAATTCAACTTTTTGCCTCATGAAGTTTCATTAATCTGGTTAACAATATAACAAGGAGAGAGTGAATTTTCTGTTTTCTAATTTGAAGCATTAGTATTTTGTCATAATATGCATCATAACAATCATGGATAGTAACCGATACCGTATAGTTACAACGTAAATATATGACAGAAAATGTTCATTGGCAGGTAAATATGCACCTGAGCTCAGACATAACAAGAATTAAAAATTATACACCTTGCAAATTTGCATAGCTGTGACATTTGTTTAACATTCCCATTTCAGGTCCTATCGAATTATCAACATAATGCTATAAAATGGGAACCATTATAATACCATGATATTGTCACCTTGATATTAGTAACTTATAGGTTTGTTTTTTTAAAAAAAATTAACTGTAAACGGTGTGCGTCAATACGTCTTTTAGGCGATTTCTTAGAACCAGTGTTGACACTTTTATTACCATTTTTTTATCATTTTAAAAGTTTCAAGACTATCGACCAATATTTTCAAGATGAATAAGGTCCCCCTCGAACATTGAGTATCAGTAAATGATTACAACTGACAGGTGTCTAGATGTAAACAGATCGTTTATTATGGCTTCAGTTCAACGCCAAGTCAACGTATAAAAGGACCTCATTAGCAAAAAAAGTCCCATTTACTTCTGAAATCCCGATAATGTTATAACGGTTGAAACTGCATGTATCACTCATCCAGCTCTCCAATTTCAGATGATGTTATTTGACTATTTGACTGTTGGTGTCGGGTTCCCATATGAAATTTACAAATTTATATAGTGTTAAATGCTATATAAAATATAATATCCACCGTGCAAACATTCACTTTATTTATGTCTATATTGTACATGTCAATCAAGGAATACGTTTAATGTTTTTATTCACAGAAACTTTAAATAAGTAAGTTTCAAATGCAATCTACATACAAAGTAACTTTGAAGCCGGTTGACGATATAGATGTTGCAAACATTCTGCACCTTTGTCCACATTATCGCAGACAAAATCGGTATTTCTTGAAGATCAATAAGAAACTATAAATAGACAGGTAGTTAGAGGCTTTATGGCATTTTTCAGTAATTCATCTGCTTGTGATAATTTCGGTTACTTGAGAAATACTGAAAAGAAATAAAGATCGATAGGTTTCAAAGACAAAGAAAACATCTAATAATGGAATTCTTCATTATTCGTCCATTACCTGGCCACCTTCTTCTCACTGGCGTTTAAAATTTAATTCATTAGGCCTCGTGAGGATAATAATAAATGGAAACTTTGGTAATATTTTAGTGTATAATATACGTACAACTACATTAAAATATGCCATTTTTTTTTAATCTAAATAGACATATCAAATAAACACTGATAATTTTATCTTGTGTTACGTGTAGGATCTTACAAAAGTAACAAAAGAAAAGAGTGAAGCCAGCAAGCTTTGTATATTTTAACAAAAATAATTTATTTCCCTAGAAAACAATGTAAAAATATGAAATAGGACTTACGGTTTGTGAATATAATCCAAAATTTAATCCTAGGATTGAAAAATATAAGTCCTATCACTAAACAGTTCTAATTGAATCCAGATTCGAATCTCGATGAAATTCTAATATGGAGGCGATGACGTCAGATGAGGTCGTTGTACTGATGGCAACAGATAGGATAGTGTTAAGAATATTCATGGCGGCCTCCGTACACAAGGACACATGTCACACATAAATGCTTCTAATTCACACATTTTAAGTATTTTTTCATTACGAGTCCGTGCCTGAGAACATTGTGCAAATCACCTTATTGAATACCCTACAGTTAACGTAGCGAGCTTTCTCATTGGCTAATCGATTTCATTTATTATGGACAGGGACTCTTTGATCCCCAAGACGGCACGTGTTCAAACATAAAGTTTCAGCGATCAGAACATATCTCGAACAAGATCAATTCTAATTTCCCATTCTCAGGGCATAAATATCTTCGATAATATCACCTATTATACCTATAATGGTCAAGTGATACGAGGATACTGGTGTAAATGGGTGGTAATTCAAGCTCCTCGTCCTGTTTAGTGTGGGCATCCGTTGTCGTATTTCTATCGCCTCCTTCACCTTCCTTTTCCATATATTGTCTTCTGATGCGATCACCTCGGTTTGGTTGGGGACGATCAACATTGGTCGCTGATGAAGACAGAGTAATTGATATTGCCGAAAATTTTGAACTCTGAAGATATGTATGCTCTGAGAAAGGCAAATTACTAATAATCATTATTTATCCAGAGCAAGGAAGCAACCTTTCCAGTTATATCTCGACCATTTCGAAATAAACCTCTGATGTAATAAAACTAAATTCTGAACTACTTACTTTCATAAACAAACAACGAACAGTGCACATCTAGTTTCCCACTAGCCTGAGCGCTTTCGATTCTAAGTCTTTTTTCAAATGCAAACACAAGTCAGAAACAAGTCAAACAATAAACACATAAATGGGTTGAAATTACAAAAGTTTGCATAACTATTTCCCCTGGAATGAAAACTTGTGAATGTTTATGTTTCAATTAGTTGGTTTCAGCTAGACTAATGTTGCTGTGTATCTATTTATATTTACCTACAAAATAAATGAGCCACATCACCATCTATTTTTATGTAGGTTTGTATAACCGTACATTATTTCCCTGATACTTCATAATGTTATTAGTAATTATATGCGAGTGATTAATGAGCAAAATGAAAACGAATATTTAAATGTAAATATGCTGGCCGTAAAAAGATGATGATGTTTGTTTGCGAGTGGTTGTCTCTTTCTAGTCTTCTTGACTTAGGCCGCTTGGTTTCAATGTTCTAAGGCAGTGTATCTTGTAAGATTCCTTTTCTTTCTTGGTTTTATAATTCCAGTCGGAGTTGTGAGCAGTTGCAATAAGTGTTACATCACTGAAAGTGTGGCCAGAGAAAGAGAAGTGTTCTGCAACTGGACTTCTGTCCAGTTTCTTTGTCATCCGATCAGATCTATGAAGAGTTATCTTCTTGAGTAGTTTTTTTTCGGTTTCTCCGACATACTGAAGGCCACAGATCTTACATGTGATGAGACAAATTACATTCTGTTTTGCTCTTTCTGTTTGGTCAATGTAATTTCAGGTTTTCGCTCGTTGTTGTGCTGGAAAATGTGCTTGACTTTGTCATATGTTGACAGGTTTTGAACCTTGTATTGCCACAGCAACAAGATTTGCTAGGTTGGTCTTGGCTTGTGATTGGCGTCAGCTTCGCTCTGACTAGGGTGTTTTTATGAGCTTTTTTGGTCTGCGATAGGTTATAACTGGTTTGTTCGGGAGTATTCATTTTAATGTGTCACAAGATTCCACGACTGGCCAGTGTTTCTGGATGATTTTACCTACCTTGGGGTTGTGTGGATAGTAGGTCAGTATAAATTGTACACAATCGACCTTTTTTTCTCGCTACATTTTAGTAGGTCATTGCGGTTTGTTTGTTTAGCCCTTTGTGTTACCTCCGCTATCAAGTCTTTGTCTTAGCCAAAGTTCATCAAATGTTCAGATCACTCTTCAAATCTTTTTAGGAATGTTCCATCGGCAAAACAGATCTTCCTGACTATATGGGATGATAAGAGTGCTATGTTTTGGATGTGAGAAGATATTGGTGTGTATATGGAATTTGTTTTCTACCAGCCTGGTTGTTGTGTACAGGAAAACAGGGTTTGAGTTGGAGACTTCTGCCGTGAATTTTATTGAAGGATGGAAATTGTTTGCTTTTGAAGTCATCCAGATTTTCTCTTCAATCTTACCACTTCGTTTTTCTATCATCAATGAAGCGTACCCATTGGTATGATGTAAGTTCCATCGATGCTGAAAGATGACCCTTCAGTCTTCCCGTACAAATATTAGCATACGAAGGTGCCATTTTTGTACCCATTGCGGTCCATTGATTTAGAGGTTATTTTCTCCCTTAAATACAAATTTACAGTTCTAGGATAAGCTCCAGAAGTATAACTAGGAAGTGAACGGGTGGATTGTCCACAGTTCTTGTTTTCCATCCTTCCTTACATGCCTGTACCCCTTCACTGTGCGGCATATTAGTGTACAGAAATGTAATGTCTAAGGAAACGAGCATTGTATCTGGCAGTAGTGGTTCGTTTGCTTTGCTTTTATGAGGTAATACACACATACCTAACTAAATAACTAGCCTAGCAAGTAACAATGAGGATAAAGGAACTAAATCGCTGACTGATGGACAGGAAGCCTGATAAATTAACTAAGAGAAGAAAGTAACTGACAGATGCACATTCTTTTCTTTATGCTTCAAGAATATTCATTCATCATGGTATGAAAGAAGACGGGGTTGGAAGAATTATGTCTTAAACACACTCAAACGGTTATAATACTAATCGTGGACCTCACACCGAAAGATTTATGATAATATTTTATTTTATTATTTCACTCGTGTTATATATATATATACATACATATATGCGTGTGTGTGCATGTGTGTGTGTGAGCTAGTGATATGTACCATCATATACTGATTTCGATTAAAACATTGAACAACAATAATAATAATAATAATAATAATAATAATAATAGTGTGTGTGTGTGTGTGTGTGTGTGTGTGTGTGTGTGTGTGTTAGAGACAGAGATATTTGCTCTAAATAATAATTAATATTTAGTTTAA